>JAEUWS010001104.1:0-20813 GCA_018524945.1 Podaxis sp. C-F-92630
AATGATTGATGCGAAATCACTATTGATTGATGCGAGATTAGTGAACTGATCACTGGATCACTGAACTGATTGATAGATCGACCGTAAAAAGCCTGAGACATCGATTTGTCAGCTATTAGTCAGCTATTAGTCAGCTGACAAAGCTTTGCTAAGCTCTTATTGTGGTCTAGTACAGCTGACTAAAAATTCTAAGTTTAGCAAATCCGATCAAAAAATCTAAAAGTGGGAAATCCGATCAAAAAATCTAAAAGTAGGATATCCGATCAAAAAATCTAAAAGTAGAAACAGCTGACAAATTTTACTAAGCCAAATCATTCTCACACTCGATTTCGCATTCTAAAGGCCCCTACCCACATCACTCACAGGCCCGTTATAGCACTCTTTATAGATTCTTTATAGATAGATCGCATGATCTCGTCCAAAATCCCGAACAGTCGCCACTGATTGAAGACCTCGTTTCGTCTTGAGATGTCTTCTGAAAAGAACCTGCTCCTGTACGACATCGAATCCGTCCCACTGGAAATTTTGACGGGAATCCTGGAACACCTCGACTGGCAAGATGTACTACGAGTTCGCCCGGTGAGTAGGCCATCGACTCCTCAATGTGTCTAGTCAGCTCCATTCACTGCTTGTACCTAGGTGTGCAAACAATTCTATCACGCTTCCACAGCTAAATCTATCTGGGCTGGTCTCATCGCAACCCATCAATACAAGGTACCGCCGTCGTTCACCATCCTAGAGAAACCGGTGAAGCTCCACACAAACAAAGAACTCGAGCAGTTGTTCTTGCGTTGGAAAAAAGTTGAACGCTCTTGGTTACAGAGCAAACCCAATCTAAAGACTAAGCTACTTCGTGCTCCAAACTTTCCTGTCCAAATTCATCTCCTTAGAGGTGGACGGTGGCTACTTCTTTGCAGTTAGTTCGGAGACGTTTATTACTGTGATCTCGACGCAGGATATCCCTGGTTCCATCTCCTTTCTCCCTGTCCTACACCCTTTCGCTGCGTATCCGTGAATTATATGTCTGTGGATTAAGATTTGGAATCTCCTATGCTATCGTTCAACATCGCAATCTGCTCTATCCCCTTTCCCGGTAATACCCCATGGCTGGGTATCTGGCATGGTACCCTCATTCTGGATGACCGAAATCAACCAGTTCGTCTTCAGGCCGAACGCTCGCTTCATCTTTCCCTGTCCCCGAATCTCGGAAGACCTTTTTCTCTCTCGCTCCTCGGCGATCACGTGGCTTATAGGACTTCTAAACTAGGGGCCGAAATTGTCATCATAAACTGGAAACATCCTTGGAGGGGGGATCAGTACTCGAGAAAGATTGTAGTCCGTGATATGCCATTAGATTATGTGAGTCCAGTGAATATTTCAACCACGGATTGCCGACAATGATCTCTTTAGATCTCTCTTCAATTGCTTCCACAGGACCTTCTGATGTCCGGAAACTCTGGCTTTTATGTCTTCGATCATTCACAAATCCCAGAGGGCACATCCAAACCAGACTCGGACACCAGCATTCAAGTGGCTCGCCTCAATGAGACCGATGACGACTCC
The DNA here is from genome assembly GCA_018524945.1 of Podaxis sp. C-F-92630. NCBI lineage: Eukaryota > Fungi > Basidiomycota > Agaricomycetes > Agaricales > Agaricaceae > Podaxis > Podaxis sp. C-F-92630. The sequence goes on from JAEUWS010001104.1 coordinate 1,564, forward strand.
ATGTTCCAGTGCCCCCCTAACTTCATCTCTTCCTCCAAGTCCTCACGGGTCGTCTACTGCAATGATCGTGGAATCTATGAATACAAACTGGAACCTGCGGCAGCTCTAAGAGAGCGTGAGCCAGCACCCTTGTTGTTATTCAAGTGGCCCCCATCGTTCCATCCCGATTACTTCGTCAGACACCATTTCTCTCATAATCACGGTGTACTGGGGGTTTCTGACTCCTTCTTTTTTGTTCGTTATTTTTCACCGGGAGAAGAGAGTGAGTTGTCGGCAGGTATTTCACAAAGAAAATGCGGTTCAGGACAGGCCTGGATCGTCCAGATGAGTCCATACTTGGGAAAGATAGTATATCTGGATTTGGGGTGTCGCCTGTGGTTGTCTGATGTTTTGGCGGAAGTGGAAAAAGATGGGTAGTTTGTGTCATTACTGCATAACCCCGAGCTCTTCAAGAAGCTCCTGATGAGCAACCTACGCTGTCACGTTCTCAATTATGCCATACTCCCGCCTCGAGGTCTTCTTCAACATGACTCAAGATTTCAATATGGTTAAAACGTCGAAGATTCATCACAAGCACGACTGACAGATAGGTTCTGCTCCATAGTGTCTACGGCACAAACGATCTTTCAGCAGTATTTCAACTTTCGAGAGAAGCCCCCAGCTAGCGCTTTCAGTTTGGGAAACAACTGATTCAAATATGTATGCCTTTATTTTTGTACCATCAGCAACAGACAGTGTGACCCAACACACGAGCCACCGGCATGGCATGATCTAAAAGCGGCGTGTTCTTTATCAAAGTGGATGGAACAGCATCACGACTTTAGGTTGATCAGACATCGAGGCCCCTGTCCGCAGCTCGTCATCCTCACTCCCATCTCCTACCATGTCCCATCTTCTGTTCAATAACGAGGAAGACGGGATCCAGGCTGCTCTACAGGCTATTGATGACGTCCGTACCTTTTTGCGAGGAAGGGCGGAGACTTCAGTAGCCTCGTGGGGCGCATCAGGCGACAAGGACTTTGCTATTCGCTTTCAACTCGAGAACCTGGAGGATATGTTGAGAGTGATCACGGATGCTCGTTTCGCTCGTAGCCTTGCAGAAGGTGGGGCCCCTCCCCAAGGGGAAGATACGAATCTTGAGCTGTTACACTTCATTGTGACTACGTCGCAAAAGATGGTGGAGTTTATGTCTATCTTTCCGTCTGGAGCTTCCGGCTATGACACCCAAGCTCTTGATGAATTTCTTGCTGGTGAATGGCGAGAACCTGAGCCAAGCTCAAGGTGAATCCCGCCCTCAACCCCGTGAGATCATCGTACTGAGTAGATATAGGTCGAGCTCCCCAAACTCCTACACCGGCTTCCCAGAAGCGGATCCGTTCATCACCGCAGGGTAAGTATGCCCGGTAGCGTTTACGTTTATGTTGGACTCTTATCCGGACTTAGGGTCAACCTAAGACATGCCCCAGATCCGCCGCAATCCTTACCGAAGTTGGCGGCTAAATCTGCAGGATTGGGTCTCAGTCAAGCCCCTGCAACTTTATCCAAGTAAGAGAGGCTAAGCTTAACCCGTTGGCGAATAGTGAAGTAACCACCACCTGCCAGAGGTAAAGGTAGACAGCAGACGTCCTATTCTCCGGGAGTCGCTGCTGGACGGTGAGGACTTTGTCCTATCCGTTTGTATCGCCCCTGACAGGCTTGCTCAACGAATAGAGCCACAACCGGAAGTACCCAAGGGATAGGGTCGTCACATGGGACACAACTAACTATAAAAAATACAGTCGTGGACCCGATAATATCCATCTCTTCAAGCCTTCCCAAATGGTCTGCGAGGTGAGGAGATTCCACATCTGATCTTTTTCCCCAACCAACACCCTCTCCGACGACCGACGTAGCACTCGACAGACTTCTTCCCAGGCGCAGCTGAACATGCCCTCGGGACTCACCACTACTGAGGCGTCCGATCTTGGACCGGAAGATGAGGAAGAAAGGATCCTGTTATTTCATGATGATAGCCCCGAACACAGGTGAAAATCCAACAACATTAAGTTTAGGCTTTAAACTCACGGTGACCCAGTCCTCCTTCGAACATTGCAACTCCACGATCATTGAGCCCGGACTTTTGGCCAGCAGCACGGTCTTCCAGTCCAGAATTTTGGCCTGAAACGCGGTCTCCGAGTCCGCAACCGTACCTCCCTCCAACACAATCCCCAAGCCCCAAACCTGCTATTTTTCACCCGGAGCCTAAGGCACCAATATATCTGTCGACCAACCTCACAACGCGATTTAGTGCCGAGGGATCTGACTTCAGCGAAGATTGGTATCCGTCCGTCTTGGCCTCCCCGGTTTACACCGACTCTTTATCCCCCCAGTCACCAACTGCACTTTTCCCTAATATTTCACCCCCACAGTCACCAACCGCAATAACTTATGGAATGCATGCAGAGCCCTGCCTTGCTTGCGGTGATCTTAGCGCACCGCAAGACTGCTTAGAAGCGCCATGTGGGCACTTATATTGCGGAAGCTGCATCGTGGACCTCGTAAGAGCATATTGCAACGACGAATCTCTCCATCCACTTCGTTGCTGCAAAACCTCAATACCGTCTTCCGAACTTGAAAATGTGCTTGTCGGGATGGACGAACTAACTCTCTTCCGGGACAAGCTCGAAGAGTATAACACACCCTTCCAAAAACGGATCTACTGCCCGCAAAAGGATTGTAATCGTTTCATTAAACCTGCCTTATCGGCTGCAAGAGGCACAACTCGTTGTCCCGCTTGCTCATCTTCGGTTTGCTCCTTGTGTAAAGAACTCGCCCATCCGGGCGAGGGATGTGAAGTGAACAAGAACACCGCTCGCCTCCAACAGCTTGCCAAGGAGAAGGAGTGGCAGACATGTTCGAACTGCCACCGTATCGTGGAAAGGATTGATGGTTGTCTGCACATGATCTGTCTCTGCGGTTATGAATTCTGCTATCGCTGCGGTGCAAAGTACACTGGGCCAGGGATGTGCGGTCATTGATGTTCTGCGAAGAGACGTTTCCAGTGCGGTAAGCACGATTCTTCAGGGAACTTTGTAGCGTTATTCCCTCACACGCGATTCATATCACGCACTTTTTGTTACCTTTAGGGCGCATTATTTCGTTTCATCTTTTCTACAGCTAACCACTATTGATACATCGGCTTGATTTCATTCGGCACTTCCACAAATCTCGCGGCGTTAAATGAAGTTTTTTATTAAAATTATCATCTCTGACTTTGTGTTTTGGACTCGTGGTCATCCACAGGTTGTTTCGGGATCGAGCTGCGACAGCGTCGCCGATGGGAGGTGGCACTTTCATGCCGAAGTTCGCACTGGGCCTAGGGTCAGTGATAGAATAGAAAATTTTAACATCTGCTACATTGCAACAGGTTTTGAGTTTGGGGGCTTGCTAAGGCGGAGGACTGGTAGTCCTGCATAAAGTGGAAATAAGTATCCTGGAAAAAAGAAGCTGGTGCTAGTCCGCTTGTGATCTTTGATGCACCTAAGCGCCTTGCTATTACTGCGGCAATTCTGCCAAGTCCCATGCGGGCAAACGCGATCGCGCCATGTCGTCATAGAGGCGCTAAATGGCAGGCGTATCCCTCGTGTTGTCCAGCATATGTCTGTGTTTCAGGAGCCCTGTCGATTGTCGCAAAAGGAGTCGATGGTGCGGCAGCCGGGACTTGTGCAGTTAAAGGCTGAGTAAGCGATCCGAGTCCAGACCCTCTGCAAAATTCCATAATTAAAATATATTCGATCGTTGAGTATCGAGAGCGTCATGGCGAGGGAGATCAACGACTTGGATGGGCGTAACGCTGGGAAAGGGGTTTGGCAGACAAGGAAGAGAAGGAAGGGTTCCGTGTGACTCCAGTGCTCCATGACCTCAGGCTGGCCCCGTCAACTGGGTGACCTCTTGCCTTATGCGGGATTATAAGCGCTCGTGAATATATACGTGCGTTATTACGCCCACTTTTGAACTATCCTTCGGGTAACGAGGAACGTCCGAGCGTGAGCTTGTTTGTTGGGCTGAGTGCGGAGCGCACATTTCCTGGCAGGAAATGCTACATCATTGTGATAAATCGTTAGCACTTGCCGCCAAGATTTCGTTAAGGAGAAGTGATAGGCCTAATTAAGCAGCGTAATCTGTGACACCTAGACGCCGTGAGGCAGGCGTGCAACTAACCCATGGTTCATTACATGCTGTAGAGCATCACTCTCCGCTCACGAAACCCATGCGTCCGCTTCCAAGAAACGAGGAAGAAGGCATAGAAGATGCACAACAAGCCCTGGACGACTTGCGCCTCTTCCTGCGAAGGAGGACACGGGGGAAGACCGACGATAAAAGATATGCGCTTCAATTTCAACTCGAGAATCTGGAGGATATGCTGAGGGTGGTCACTGACCGTCGCTATGCTCGCAGTCTCTCGGAACAGGGAACAGCTCTTCAAGGCCCGAGCGATACTACTCTCGACACATTACAATTCATCGTCTCCACCGCTCGCGGCGCCATGAGCTCAAGCGCGACGACCGCTTCACCGAGCACAACGGGTACCTGGATAGGACGCGCTACGGAACCGCTCAATATTGCCAAAAGCCTGACTCCTGGGCCTCCAACTACAAGTTCACAGGGAGGGTTCATACTCTCTTCCCTCCGTTGCCCGAATCATTCTTCAGTCCAACCTTCGACACTAAGGCAGGGTCTACCACATCTCCCGTCATAACGAGAATCTAGGCTTACCTCGATCTTACGCCCAATAGGCGGAATCACGCCCTCAGACACGTTCAGAGTGTGATCGATACAGAGCCCTCATCTGATAGAGACCGGGTACCCAGCAGAAAGGAAGTAACTAAGTGAGTAATATACTAACATGTGCCATAACGAAGGCTTACCGCTGTCCGTATATCACCACATCAATAGTTCCAAAACCTTGGCGCCCACAGAAGATAGAAGCAAGGGTAAACTGCGAGTCGTGAACGCGGACCCATCGTCCTCCACTGAAGCCCGCCAAAGTGATGTGCCTAGTAATGAGTGAGCGCAAATCGCGTTCCTAACTAATGACCTCTCTCATCCTTGGCTAGGAGAATCTCTCGACTGCTCGACGCATTGAGGTAAGATGAGTCATGTAATGGTTACGAGCTTGTTTATGTTCTCAACGCAGCAGTCAATACGCCGGGAAAAGCCGAGACGATATGCCGCTCGGTTTGCATGCGGAACCCTTCATCCCACCTCTCTTTGAATCAGACCAAAGCGATGAGGAGTTAAGGTATAATTTACACTTTAAATCGTTTTACTCGCACAGAAAACGCACTGATCTTGCCTAGTGGGCACTCCATAAACCGTCCCCTGCCTTCCTCCAGGCCTTCTAATGGTGATAACGTACGCGCAAATGGCGCTAAGAGCACCATCAGAGCATCCACAAGCAGGTGGGGTATTTCGTTCTCTCGGAGATAAGCGAGTGATATTGAATTGAATGGCACGAATGCAAGGATCATTGAAATCGCTGAAGAGCCTGCCACCATTCACGTGCGTGCAAAGGACGAGATCCCCCCTATTTCCGAAGTGCTCATCCTTAAGGATACTAGTTGGTGAGAATTGCCAAAATTCTTCGCTCAGATATGGTGTCTCTGACCTAAAGACAGGCCGGTCACAATTGTTGAGGATTCCGATTCTATCTCTGCGTGAGCACCTTGCTACTATGATTTGGAAATTTCTTTGACATTTCAAAGTCGCAGCTGGGCGACAGAACCATGGTCAAATCGGACCCGGTCGAACAGCCCATCGAGCACTTCAAGTTCCTCAGTGGAACCGGAAGCTCCAGAGGGCTCTGATACAGCGTCGGGGAATGCCGCGAGGTAGATTGCATCGCTCCCTAAACAACGCCTCGTGTCGCTGATAGAGGTATATATGAAGGGCCACCAGCGATGATCTTGAGGCTCTTGATGGTCTTCCACCTGTTATGGATCCATTGAGGTTTCCGAGACCTCCTACCCCGGCGTGAGTAAAAGAATTATTGTCGACAGCGTTGAAACCTACACTTGTTTTGCTTAGGGCTAACCCAAGTAGGCTGACGCTTCCTCCTACCCCTGATTACTCGCCCAGAGCTGAAAGCTCTCGACCGCGCAGAGGGATCGGTGGACCCAACTTGCTCAGGTCAAGATCATGTAAATCGGGTTTCGAAGTCTCGATCGCTAACATTTCGGTAGGAATTCTCTCACTACTTCCCCAAGATCTCTGGCTCCACAGACACAAGCGACAGCGGCTTCGGGCATTACGGAAGCTTCCAAGGCCTGGAAAGGCACTTGCACCGCCTGCTACGATAAGCTGTACCTCATCGCGACACAGCTCAAAGCACCGTGCGGGCACGCGTATTGCCAGGAGTGCGGGAGCAATCTAATCAACTCCTACATGACGCAGGAGTCCCTTCATCCCCTTCGATGCTGCAACGTGCCAATTCCCAATGATGCGGTACAACACGTGCTCTCTGCATCACAGTACTCCGACTTCCTTCAAAAAGAAAAGGAATACAACACTCCAGTAGAACGAAGGATCTATTGTCCGAAGGTCGGGTGCAAACAGTTTATCAAGGTCGGCAAGATTGCTTCGTATCTGTATCTGAAGGGGAGGATGAAGTGTCCTGCTTGTTCATCGTGGATATGTATCAAGTGCAAGGAGCTTGCACATCCTGGGAGCAAATGTGGCGAGGATAACATGAATACGATTCGATTCGAGGCGCTGGTGAGGGAGAAAGGGTGGCAACGGTGCGGGAAGTGCCGTCGGGTGGTAGAAAGGACGCAAGGGTGCTTGCACATGACTTGTTTATGCGGTTACGAATTTTGTTACCGTTGTGGTGCTGGACCGGCGACGAAGTGTGGACATGGTGTCTTTGGATAACTGACGAATTTCACTGGATGGACTCTATTGCATTATGTTTCCGCCTTGTATAGCAAGCAGGATTACTTATTATTTTCGTGCGCTTTCCGACTTCAATAGAGGTTCATCTCGCGGATAATGGACTGACTGGCTTTCACCTCATTGCAAATAGCATCGAACGCTGACAGGTATAATCCGGAAAGAACATCACGCCCTCATGATCTTTCGGAACTTACTCGACAGTCACTTGCCTCATGTTGAACAGGTGGATTTCACCGAGCGGCTAATGTCAAGCTCACGGCCTATATATACACCCCCAAAGCTGTAGACCATGACATCCCACCATTATCCGCGTGCCCATACAAGTGCTTACATACACCCGAATGGACCCTTTCGCCTTTACTACTGAGCACGAAGGCATCCTTGCTGCCGAACGTGCTCTTAACGAACTCAGAGTATTCCTCCACAGCACCTCAACAGCCACTACTGGTGGAGTTCGGACTGCTCCAGGATCATCTCGAGCACCTCCAGTCGGAGTTGGCGGGTTCAGTGGGGATGATGGCATGGATTTTGCTCTCCGTGCGCAACTGGATGATCTTGAGGATATGTTGAGGATGATTACTGATGCTCGGTTTGCGAGGAGTTTGATTGAAGACCAGGACGAGAGAGCGGTTGTGGGTGAGGGGGACGATGAGGGAGGTGTGGATTTGTTGAGGCTTATTGTGATGACTGCGAGTGATATTATGGCTTCGCAGACGTATGATAGCCTTGATGGGGTGAGTGATATCGATGGAGCTGACGGGGCCTTACACAGAGAGCTGCCGGTTGCAGGATCATCGAGGTTAGCGATCATTGCTTTCATCGTTATTGAGACCCTTACTAGAAATGCTCACAGCGATCCCGTGGTCATTGGGTATGCCCGGACCAGTTTGCCAAGACGCGGAGATCCCGATGATAGGTGTGTCGAATATCCAAGGGCGCTAGAGAACATTCCCTTTAATCCATCCGTCCATTTCGTTTGGAAACTAGGGAAATTCCGCCCAGCCCTTTGAGCCAATTCAGTGACATTCTAGAAGACCCATTTGATGTAGAGCACCAAGTGCCACAAAGTCCCTCATGCATTGTTTGCACCGAAGAGCTCCTCTCATTGACTGGCCGTCTCGAAGCGCCTTGCGGACACTTTTATTGTCCAACATGCTCTTTAAACCTCGTGGAGGAATATATTTCTCGACCTTTCCCTTCTGCACCATTGCGCTGTTGTCCACACCCGCAACCACCCATCCCTCCGCGATATGTTCATCGGTTTATCAACGACGCTTTACGCAGAGCCCTAGATGAGAAGATAACCGAAGCAGAGACGCCGTTCGATCGGAGGATTTATTGCCCCCGAGACACTTGCAAGAAGTTCATCGATCCAGCGAGGGTTACACCTGCAGCCCGTGCGACAGGGAGCGTTACATGTCCAAATGGAAGGTGCAGAGAGAGTATTTGTTTAAGGTGTATGGAACAGGCGCACAGTGGTGTTGATTGTGATAGGCACGCGGATGATACCCAGGCTACGAGGATCCAGAGGCAATTTGGTTGGGGCAGGTGTCCAGGATGTAGATTTGTCGTTGAGAAGGTGGATGGATGCAATAGCGTGCGTTGTACGAGGTGTGGACTGGGGTTTACTTATACACCTATGGCGAGGAATTGATAGCCGGGCGGGGCTCGATTTTTAGTGGTTGCTCGGTATTCTGCTTGTGCATTATCGTAATCATCCCTTTATCTACCTTAAGGACACTGTGAGACGCCTTCTGCAATCCGCTGGTCTCAGAACGAGCACACACCAACGACTACTGGGAGAAAGCGCACACGGTACCGCAGCCGTTCTTATTTTCTTAGGTCCGAATGACCCGCAACGATGTCGCTGACACGCTGACTCCCACACACTACTCATATCCCCAGGCAATAGAGGAAAGGCTCTCGCGGTGGGACCATCAACTGATAAGAAACATGCATCCGAAGCTCAAGAGTACGTCGGCTGGGGTTCAGGATGCGGATATTGTGAGGGTGGATGCAAATCATGTATTTAAAAACCATAGTACCCTCCACGAGGCTCCTTCAGCTGGGTCCGTCTCCGGTGACTAGCACGAGGTTTGCACACCACTATGAGGACTTCCTTAGCCAGCAAGATCAACGTTTAACTTTGGCGGTACTTCAGAATCCTTTCCCCCTCCCCTGAAACCGTAATCGCAGATGTGTCAGTCTACCACGAGGAAACCACTTGACCCCTTCCGCAGTCGCGTCCATCCGACGCGCAGCAATTAAAGTTTCCCCCGGCGCTTCCCCAACTTTATAAATACCCCCACACTCCAGTTCACACGCCCCAGGGTCTTCTTTTCCTTCACACCGCCCCACGTCACAGAAAAAGTCAGGGGCCCACGGTATCATCTACACCCTCCATGCAGAACTGGCAGTCGCGTAACCCATACACTATCCGACCAGCATCGTCGATATCGAGTTCGACATCGACAATCACTGGTCCAGGCGTTGGGTTCCGCACCGCATCGATCGCTAGTGGCAGCAGTGCAAATGATACCACATCCACCCGCACTCTCATAAATCCAAATGACAACTATGACGAAGACAATGTTGATACACAAACCGCTACACTCATCGCGGAATTGCTCTACTCAGATCTACAAGAAATGCTTTCGGCCCGTAAGGGCAAAGCCCGTTCTGGGGCTCCATTAACTGACGCGGAATACGCGTTACAATTGCAGTCTGAACAACTCGAGGGTATGTTGACTCAGGTTCAGGATGCGGAGATTGCGAAGAGGATGCAGGAGGCCATGAGGTTGGATCAGGAGGTCATTGCGCAGATGGTGTTGAGTGAGAAGGTTGCGCAGCAGGATCGACAGGCTGCGCTTGCGTTGAGTCGGGGGGAGGCGTTGCCAAGGGAGACGAAGGAGCAGTTGGCGATGGGGAGGGGGGTTGTAAGAGATGATGCGGTTTTGTAGGTGCTTTTAGGTGTTATGCGGGATGTATTGATTGGGGTTCTTGATTAGGACTGGGGATATGTTAGACGCGTTGTCGCCGAAGTTGAAGCCAACTCCTGTTCCGGCTCTGGACAAAGGGTTAGTCTCGTTCTTTTTATTCTCGGGAATGGTTTGACCTTTTGAACGATAGGAAGGGCAAAGCAGTCTCCTTCGGGTCACCGCCTACAACTGCCATCAAATTACCAGGCCCTGCGTTTAGGCCTCCAATCGAGCGGTACGTTCTCCAGGACGTATATACGTTTATTTGATTTAACCTCCGGATCAAGTCCACAGTGCGTCAGTTGTGACGATAAAGTCCCGGTGGGCAAGGCATCCCTCAAAGCACCCTGCGAACATCACTACTGTGCAGACTGTCTCGTCGGCCTCGTTCGCGCAGCGACGACGGACGAGAGCCTCTTCCCAGTTCGATGTTGCAGGCAGAACATTCCAACTGAAAGTCTCACAAGGTTCCTCTCCCACTCGCTACTCGCAACTTTCCAGGCGAAGAGCAAGGAGTTCGGTACGCCTGCACAAGCACGGGTATATTGCTACGTCCCAACTTGTTCTGCCTTCCTTGGCAGTGCCGAAGAAGCCAAACGCCTGGACGGTTGGAGTTGGTGGGGTTTCTCCTCTCCGGCGACGATGCGCTGCGATAAATGCCGAGTGGAGACCTGCACAGAGTGTCGTCAACGTGCTCATCCCAATGATACCTGTGGGCAAAACAACGCAGCTAAACAAGTCAAGGAACTTGCTCGCGCGCAGGGGTGGCAGACTTGCCCTTCGTGTCAGAGGATCATTGAATTGAGCTTTGGGTGTAACCACATGACGTGCTATTGTGGATATGAGTTTTGTTACGAGTGTGCAGCGAAGTGGAAGACGTGTGGATGTGAACAGTGGGAGGAGAGGAGGTTGTATGCGACTGCTGAGGCGAGGATGGAGAGGGAGTACGGAGAGAGGGCTAGGGCCGAACAGCCGAATGAATGGAGGAGGGAGTTGCAAGAGTTTGCGCAGAATTTGAGGGTTAACCATGATTGTTACCCAGGACATAGGTGGAGGAGTCACGGACCAGGCGAGTGTGAGGAGTGTGGTATGTACATGCCGGTGTTCTTGAAGGTGAGTTGAGTATTGGATACTAATTGGTTGTGCTGATGGTCGGGATTCAGATGTGCAGGGACTGCATGCTTACCGTTTGTCGCCGATGCTCGTTCAACCGTCTGTAATGAGACGGCCGAAATTTTGGTTTTTGGAAGTGCTTTGCGTTTGTGATCTAATATCTTGTTTGTATCTTGCGCTATCGTGATCGCTTGTGTTTCGTTTTGATTTCTGGAAGTCCCTGGTGGCCGAACTATACACAAAATATATCAATTTGATTTGGTTGACGGAAGAATGTGTGCAATAGTTGGGTCTACGCGATACAGGAATTGTAAACGGAGGTGTAGGTCATCAAATTCGTCGCAAGTCGTCAAAAGTCAGGTTCTAAAACCCTAGAGTCAATGATGATATCACCCGGAAGACAGTAGAATGTATGCAACGTAAGTGATCAGGATGGCTCAACCTTAACCCCCCCCTATCTCTTTCTTTCTTGTCAAGTCTCCGTCTCTTTGCACTCCGCTCCACGATATCCGAGTCCCTTGGTATTTGCATATTCTTCGCTCACAATCCGAACGATACTCAGACTGGCCATCCGTCCACCTAGGCCTAACTTCAAGTAGCCATAAGATGACGTGATAAGGTGTATAGACAGTGAGAGAGAGGAGGATGTCGACAAATGTGGTGATTGGCGCGAGGAGGTATGCAGATGGTGAGATGAGAATTGACCATGGGGCGTGGGTGGGGAAGTTGACAGTATACTTGGGGGGTGTGATGATAACCCGGGTGAAACTTCGGAGGGTTGGTGTCAAGTACGGGAGGGGTAAGAGGGCCTGTAAAGGGGCTGGAGAGGAAGTCGTCGTTGGTGTTGTTGTCGGAGTACTCATTGTTGAGCTCAAGCGCTCAAGGCTGGGCGCTTTTGTTGTATGATGATATGGGAAATGTGTTTGCACGTGATGTTGGTCAGATATTCCGGGATCTGACTGTTGGACAGATACGTGTTGTTCGGGACCGGTGGGAAGGATACCAGGAGCGATGCTGTGGCGGCCGGGAGTGGAGTTGTATGAGGCGCTAGCGAAGACTTGTTCGTTTGTGGCACTCTTTTTATATACTTGCGGGTGTCTGTGTGTCAAGTTTAGGACAGAAAATGTCGTCATTTCGAGGGTACTCACTCCTTTGTCCCCTTCACGTTCAACAAATCCAACATGAAGTTCCATCGTCAAGAACGGTCAAAACACAGGCAGTGTCACTAAATACTAGTAAGCTACGGAAAACCATGAGTTGTTCGTCTTAAGAATATACAACGCACACAAGCTCACTCACCACGTTCATAAAACACATGATCTCCGAAGGTATCAGTATGCCATTTTGATCATCGAGGGGGGTCCCCGGCTCTGTCTTTGCCGGTAAGGGCGCGCCCTCCCGTAGCCGCTCTAAGACTTGGCTTAATGTCGGCCGATCACTTGGGTTAGTGCTCCAGCATTCCCACATGATCATCCACATTTCGTCCGTAAGCTCGGGCGACACCTCGCACTCGGGTAAGTCGGGTTTGATTCCTTGGATCACTTTTATGACGACAGTGTAGTCTGAACGGAACTGGTAATACGGCACTTTCCCGGTGAACACCTGCATGACACGATCAGTGCTTACGAGTGGTGACAAACAAGGTGGCAATGAACTAACCTCGAACATTACGGAAGCCAGAGAATAAACATCACTAGCGCAAGTTGGACGTAATAATCCATTTTCTGCGTCATTAATGATTTCCGGAGCCATCCAACGCGCTGTCCCGCCGGCTTGAGTCGTTGTCTGAAGCGATGCCCATCGAATAATGTCGGCATCTATCACGGCGGATAATCCAAAATCTGCCAGACATGCGGAGCCGTTGTCACTGATGAGAATGTTAAGCTTTCACATCCCGTTAGCCTTGCGGAGCGCGATGTGGGCATGATAATCTTACCCCTTTCAAGTCACCGTGAACAACTTGGTTTTGATGTAGATATTGCAAACCAGCGATGATATCATAGACCTTCGGACATCATCAGCAGTGGCTCGGAGGGGACATGGACTGAAGATACTCGCGAATGGCAAACGTGGTGCCTCAGGACACGTATGCAAATAGTCGTGTAGATTGCCATTCTTCATCCAAGGCGATACCAATCCAATTTGACCATTGTTTAGATGATAAATTCCATAAAACGGCAAGATATTCGCATGTTTGAATTGGCTCCAGACAATCCCTTCACGTATGGATAACTAGAAGTCCTAGACTTAGTTGGTATATTGTGAAGAGGAATTTGAGTATACCTTTAGTAAATGATCCTTTGCGTCCCTATCTCTCAGCTTAAAGACCTTCAGACAGATTTGGCGTCCTTGATATTTGCCCTTCCATACTTCCCCAAATGCACCATCCGCCACAGGCGGGTATTCAGATTCAATATCATGAAGCCTAAGCCGGGGAGGATAGACTCCAGACGCCGCAGACAACCTCAAGAGTGCTGTCAAAACTGATCGCCGCGCTGCGTCTTCGGTCATGTCAGAAGAACTCAGCAGCTATAAACCAAGGATAAGCTCATCATTGAGATGCATCTAGGACTAAGATTTCGTTACTTTATCCAGAACATCAACAATTCGTTGGGCTTCCTCTGACTTAAACTTGAGTAGGGCCTTGTAGCGCTCCTCGGAACAAAGAATTCGTGTTCGTAAGAAGTCAATAATGTCTTTTTCAGAAGCTTGAATCGAAGCGGGCGTTTGTTCGTGTTCTGCGAAACTTTTAATCAGGCGTATGGAGTCTAAATAGCAATGTCCATACCATCAGAATCGTCTACCGTCCCATCAGGAAGCCTGCAATTTATGTCTGTGATTCTGGTATCAAATTGGAGCATATGCTACTTACGTAATAATAATTTGAGTGGGCGGGTTGCTGGCATTATACCGGCGGACACTGTCTACAACAGTGTCGTAACAGGCCGTAACTGAAAAGATACCAGATCGCCCCGGATCTCTGAGAAAGTCTCTGAAGGAAGTATGGTAGAAATGTATACCCTCCCTGTCGGCTTTTTCCTGGGTGGGAATGCAGAGAACGGAGTGCATCCTTTCGAGAGCATGATAGAAGGAGGATGTATCAAGGCCTAGAATATCCTGGGTCATACGAGCGGGAAGTTCGGACCCTGAGCCAAGAATACAGAGGCATAGGATGCAAGTAAGAGTTGGAACGATATTTGAAGGTACACCAGAAAGAACTCGCTCGTAGAGGCCGTCAAGGGCATGGAGAGGATTGACTGCTCCAAGAGAACATGAATTCCCAAAGAATTTAAGACAGATATCTAGTTGGAACACCGGGCCACCCATGCCTTGACCATCGATGAACCTGAGCGCTGCTGAAGCCAAGGAGAAAAAGCCTCCCGCCGCCTCGGTAAGTTGGCGGAAGTCGACCGCTGTGGGCCACTGGGTGTCCGTCCTGCCGCGGGAACGGAGGCGGATGTCATTAAACCTATCACAGAGGAAACGATGTACATCGTCCCGAGCTTCCTCGTCGTCTATAACCATGTTTTCTTGATGGATATTGATAGCCAAGTCAGCGTTTGACAACATCCGTTTGAAATGCCATTCCGAGCGGGTACATATCAACCAAAGGAGAGAACCCTCTTTCGATTGAACGTGTTCGCTGATAAGTTGAATCAACTCGCATTGTGCCCCCGTCCCGCTACTGCCATCCAGTCCATCCAGGATGATAAGTAAGGGTTGTTCGAAGGTTTCTTGAGCATGCAAGATTTCGAAAGGCTCATGTATGAGTTCCTTGAACTGGGAACGAATGTCCTTCTCGAGGATGGAGGAGTCATCGGCGAGACGTTTAGTGATCAATAGCTTGTAATCAGGGTTCCGGTTAAGGAGTTGGTGAACAAGAGTGGGAATAACGCGAGATATATCATCGGGATGACTGTGGCATGATAAAAAGAGGGTTGCGCCCAGCCGACCGTTTGCCGCGCACTCTTCAGCAACTGTTTGTGCGGTCGCGGACTTTCCGACGCCTGCCGGACCGAGGAGCCAGAACATCCTTGAATCTCGATCGGAATCCATAAGCCACATCGATATTCGAGCTCTGAGTGTTTTGCGGGTCTCTCGATGACATTTCGGTGGAGGATAACGAGCAAAGGAATCAAATTCACTACCCTCTATCTTCTTTTGTTCAAGAAGGCTGAACCCTAGTGATATGATGAGATGCTGTTCGTAAACGACTGGATAATGTACTCACCCTGGTCGGTCTCAAGAAAGTAGGGAGACGGCAGGCGGCTTAAACAGGCATCAAAGGTGGGGTGCTCAGCACCTATGCTGAAGCGACAAGCTGGTACTATGGATCATTAATGCAAACCCGCCATCAGGCCGTAAAAAATGCGCGGCGAAAGCTGACTGACTTTTCACGTAATGGTCACGGACAGAGAATGGCACAACATGTACTGGAAGTCTCCTCGAAGGCTCCTTGGACTGAGGACGAGAAAGGTATACAAGAGTCTGTAACAGGGACATGATGGCGAAACCAAGGATGCTGTAGGGAGTAGAAGGCGCTTGCACGACGTGTGTGCATCTCCATACACTTCCCACCATCATCTTCACTAAGTTCCCACGGTGGAAAAATAACCAGACAAATCGCGGGAGACACCCCCTGACACCCCTAGCGCGCACTATCGGAATGGACATACATATTCAACGTAGATACATATACGTAGTCTCCCGCTGTAAATGGTGCTCACTGTTGGCTCACTGCCTTCGCCTATTAGCATTACGAACTCGTTTGATCCGAGCTGCAATGACATTGTCAGGGGCGGTCACGATAGCCAGTTTCAACTTAATAGCGAAACTTCAAACCCCGGCGAATTCCGCGATTTGCCCCGAATCCCAAATCGGTGGCCTAGGCATTCGTCCCGTATTCCATCAAGAAAAAAGGAGCATAACCCATGCTTTCCGAGCGTGCTGAATTGATGGCAAATTCAATAGCGGCCAACTTAGTAACCCAGTCCTTCTGGTCCCTCGACACGCAGTGTTGAAGCACTTTACTGATAGTTCAATTCGCCCGTTCCGTCGACCCATCTGACCCCAAATGGTAAGCACATAACATCAGGAGTTTCGTCTCAATGAAGGAGTGTAATTCCTCCCAAAATCGGCTCATGAACAGAGGCTCCTGGTCACCAACAATTGACCGCGGGCAGACCGTGATGTTTGTAGACCTCACTGAAGTTCCGCCACATCCTTGACCGTGTAATCTGTACGACTAGGTGTAGATGCACCATGGCGGACAATAAGTCATAACGACCATAATACTATCAAACGTCCCATCCCGATTTCTTGATTCCGGTAGGGGGTCGACAAAGTCAATGTCAATAACTTCCCACATACAAGAAGGCACGTCCAGTGGATTAAGCAACCCACACGGTTTATGATTAGACGACTCAGAATGATGTGAGTCCCACATCACAAAAAAAGTCAGGGGCCCATGGTATCATTTACACCCTCCATGCAGAACACGCGGTCGCGCAACCAATACTCTATCCGACCAGCATCGCAGATCTACAAGAGGTGCTTTCGGCCCGAAGGGGCAAAGCCCGTTCTGGGGTTCCATTAACTGACGCTGAATATGCGTTATGGTTACAGTCTGAACAACTTGAGGGTACGTTTGACTCAGGTCCAGGATGCGGAGATTGCGAAGAGGATGCAGGAGGCCATGAGGTTGGATCAGGAGGTCATTGCGCAGATGGTGTTGAGTGAGAAGGTTGCGCAGCAGGATCGGCAAACTGCGCTTGCGTTGAGTCGGGGGAAGGCGTTACCCGGAGAGACGAAGGAGCAGTTAGCGATGGGGAGGGGGGTTGTGAGAGATAATGCGGCTTTGTAGGTGCTGTTAGGTGTTATGCGGGATGCATTGATTGGGGTTCTTGATTAGGACTGGGGATATGTTAGACGCGTTGTCGCCGAAGTTGAAGCCAACTCCTGATTCGGCTCTGGACAAAGGGTTAGTCTCGCGCTTTTTGTTCTTCGAAGATATTTGACCTTTTGAACGATAGGGAAGGCAAAGCGGTCTCCTTCGGGCCGCCGCCTACATCTGCCATCAAATTACCAGGTCCTGCGCTTAGGCCTCCAATCGAGCGGTACGTTCTCCGGAACGTATATGATTTGACCTCTGGATGAAGTCCACAGTGCGTCAGTTGTGACGATAAAGTCCCAGTGGGCAAGGCATCCCTCAAAGCACCCTGCGAACATCACTACTGCGCAGACTGTCTCGTCAACGTCGTTCGCGCAGCGACGACAGACGAGAGCCTCTTCCCAGTTCGATGTTGCAGGCAGAACATTCCAACTGAAAGTCTCACAAGGTTCCTCTCTCACTCGTTACTCGCAACTTTCCAGGCGAAGAGCAAGGAGTTCGGAACGCCCGCACAAGCACGGGTATATTGCTGCGTCCCAACTTGCTTTGCTTTCCTTGGCAATACCGAGGAAGCCAAACGCCTGGACGGTTGGAATAGGTGGGGTTTCTCCTCCTCTCCGGCGACGATATGCTGCTATAAATGCCGAGTGGAGACGTGCACAGAGTGTCGTCAACGCTCGTCCGAGTGATACCTGTGGGCGAAACAACGCAGCTAAACAAGTCAAGGAACTTGCTCGCGCGCAGGGGTGGCGGACTTGCCCTTCGTGTCAGAGGATCATTGAATTGAGCCTTGGGTGTAACCACATGACATGTTATTGTGGGTATGAGTTTTGTTACGAGTGTGCGGCGAAGTGGAAGACGTGTAGATGTGAGCAGTGGGAGGAGAGGAGGTTGTATGCAACTGCTGAGGCGGGGATGGAGAGGGGGTACGGAGAGAGAGGGCTAGGGCCGAACAGCCGGACGAATGGAGGAGGGAGTTGCAAGAGTTTGCGCAGAATTTGAAGGTTAACCACGATTGTTACACAGGACATAGGTGGAGGAGTCACGGACCAGGAGTGTGTGAGGAGTGTGGTATGTATATGCCGGTGTTCTTGAAGGTGAGTTGAGCATCGGATTTTGATTGATTGTGCTGATGATTCAGATGTGCAGGGACTGCATGCTTACGGTTTGTCGCCGGTGCTCGTTCAACCGTCTGTAATGGGACGGTCGAAAAGTTGGTTTTTGGAAGTGCTTTGTGTTCGTGATCCAATACCTTGTTTGTATCTCGCGTCATCATGTTTCGTTTTGATATCTGGGAGTCCCTGGTGACCGAACTATACACACAAAATATCAAGTTGGCAGGACAATGTGTGCATTAATTGGGTCTATGCGATACATGATTTGTAAACGGAGGTGTAAGTCGTGAAATTCGTCGCAAGTCGTCAAAAGCCAGGTTCTAAAATTCTAGTCAACGGTGAGGCAAACCGGAAGACAGAAGAAACGTACGCAATGCAAGTGATCAGGATGGCTCAAACTTGACCCTCCCGTCTCTTTCCTTCTTGTCAAGTCTCCGTCTCTTTGCACTCCGCTCCACGATATCCTCATCACCGCCCTTCATCGTATCATTAGGATATCCGAGTCCCCTCGTATTTGCGTATCCTTCACTCGCAATCCGAACGATACTCAGACTGGCTATCCGTCCACCTAGGCCTAGTATACCCCCAGTGATACACGCGACGCCGCAGAGCACATATAGCGGGAACAGTGCTTCAAGTAGCCATAAGATGACGTGATAAGGTGTATAGACGGTGAGGGAGAGGAGGATGTAGATGAATGTGGTGATTGGCGCGAGGAGGTATGCAAGTGGTGAGATGAGAATCGACCATGGGGCGTAGGTCAGGAAGTTGACTGTGTACTTGGGGAGTGTGATGATAAGCCGGGCGAAACTTCGGAGGGCTGATGTCAAGTACGGGAGGAGGAGGGGCAAAAGGGCCTGTAAAGGGGCTGGAGAGGAAATCGGAGTTGGCGTTGTTGTTGGAGTGCTCATTGTTGAGCTCAAGACTGGGCGCTTGTGGTGTGTGATGGTATGGGAAATGTGTTTGCACGTGATGCCTTTCAGAGATATTCTGGGATCTGACTGTCGGACAGGTACGTGTTGTTCGGAACCGGTGGGAGAGATACCAGCTGATACCAGGGCAACGCTTTGGTGGCCGCGAGTGGAGTTGTGTGGGGCGCTAGCGAAGACTCGTTCGTTTGTGGTATTTTTTTTGTATACTTGTGGGTGCCTGTGTGTCAAGTTTTGCAACAGGAAATGTCGTCATTTCGAGGATATCTGAACTAGAACCATGTGGGCGTCAAGC
>JAEUWS010001103.1:0-20791 GCA_018524945.1 Podaxis sp. C-F-92630
AAAAGTTGATCATACCAATTTTAGATCAATTTCATACATGATTTGCCCCAATCTCGCCAGTTTCAGCACCAAATAATTCAATTTCAGAAACTATGGTTTTCACATATTGCATCCATTTTTCAGGATTTTTTCAGGACTTTTGGGAATGTTACAGAGATGTGAGACTGGATTGTGTCAAGTGACCATAAATCACTGTATGATCATTGTTCATAAGTGGATGTACTACAAACGAAACAAATTTGATGGGGGTTCCTTCTTGAAGTGGGGTTTGGATAGGCTTTGATTGTTTTCTTTCAAGTTCTGACCTTGACTCTGTTCATCTTGTTAGTGGCAGTTGGGTCTTCCTGTTGAAGTGGCAATGGTAAGGAATGGTTCTCCAACTAGGAACCACAAGCCCAGGTACAAAAGTATGTTTTTCCTGCTTCCACTCTGACCTGGACTCTATTCATCTTGTTAGTGGAAGTCAGGTCTTTGTGTTGAAGTGGCAACAGTAAGGAATGGTTCTTTGACCAGGAACCACAAGCCCAGTTCCAAAAGTATGTTTTTCCTGCTTCCCCACCAATCCAAGTAAAGAGATAGCCAGCAACTCACGAGTGTGAGGGACACAATTCAGCATTTGTTGTTGGCATGACATAAAAACTGTATTTTACACTATAGTAAATAGATAAGACCCAGGCTGGAGGCACCAGTGAAGGACATGGCATAAATAACCCTTAGAGCACATAGATCAAAACTTGAAGCATCACCATTGCTCAACAACAGTCATCATATCTTGCTCACCCCCAATTGCACTAATGTAGTTGATTTGAAAGACCAACCCACTATTTATTCAAGCTAACCAAGCAAGGGCATGTTTGGAATAGAATGGAAGGTGGAAATGGGAAGGAGGAATGACATGACTTGTGTTACTACAGGGAAAGGGTCAGATATGCAGAAAGCAGGTGGGTAAGAGGCTAGTGTATACTAATAGGATGAAGGTGATGATACTGTGGTGTATGTTAGCAGAAATAGCTATCCCTGGGGTTAATGTGCAAAACCCAGTAAAAGAAAGACTACAAGAAATGAACATGGGTCATATCAAACTGATGTTGTCTTCCCTACCCTTGTCCAAGGTTTAGTTTAATGATTTGAGTTAGAGAATACTATCTTGCATTCAGAGTGACAGAAGTAAGTTACCAAGAATGTTTACATCTGCTTCCTTAGCATGTTTATGGACAGTATTCATGGAGATGATAGCAGGATATCCTACTAAAGCCAAAGGGATCCATTGGATAAAATCAGGAGCCAGAATGTGCATTGCACAGGAGGGTAAGCATCAGTCTTTATATCCTGTAGTGTGTACTCTCTTTCAACTGCTACATTGATTTGTTGATCTCCATCCTGTAAGGCTGGTGAGTATGGGAGACTCCCAAGTTTGCAACTATATCAGAACCACAACATCATGGGTTTCTCACAGGAAATCCTAGGATAAACCCAAGCAGCATACCATGTAACTTGTACTTCATATACTCCAAAGTCAAATTTCTATGTGAGTCAACTCTGCTTCCCTTCTCCATTGCCCAACCCTGGTTGTGGATGAATAAACCTTACAAGCTTCCAATGTGTCCAAATTACAACCTAAGAGCTAAGACACCTTTTTCTTGTTGAACTTTCAGCTGCATGTTGCTACCATCGAATGGCTCTTTACTTTGATGCCTGCTGGAACCAGAGGACAAGAGTGGAGACAGGGAGGGAAATAGGGGAGAAAATAGTGAGGCAGATGAGCTACATTGTTGAACTACCCAAAGTTCTTACTAACACACAATTTTAAAAAAGCATGAATTGGAGAAACAAACATTGTTGGCCTCTGTTGTGTCAACCATGGGCTAATCAGGGTGTTATTTCAAGAAGACATGAGAGAAAAGACATGAGAGGAAGCTATACATTCCTTTGCCCATGATGATAACAATGAATTTCTAGAGTAAGAAATGAATTGACAGCTATGTAACTATGTTAGAACTTCACTTGCCATTAGCACAGGTGTACCAGTAACCAGACATTAACTTCTGACATCATGCTCTGCACATTTAGCTTGCATCTCACATGTCACTTCTGATAGGAGTGTCCTGCCTCTGTTGGCTTCTACCACAATTACCACCATCTTTTCAACATCATAACTTACCAGAGACCTTCTGCTGCCATTGTTGATCATCCTGGCAGCTCAGAATTGCTTGTGCTGGGTTTTGCCTGGTGGTGAGGCCTCCTTTTATTCAACAGGCCCATGTGGAGACTTTGTCATACACAGGAGGACAACAACCAGTGTCTTCAATGTTCAGCTCAAGTGCCAGCATATACACCTCAGTCACCAAAGGCAGTCATCTTGTGGATAGGAGCTTGATCCTATGAGGATCCTGAGTTCCACTCAACCAGTCTTACACACCAATGGGAAGCCACTGACTGGACCAAACGCTGACTCATAGTACTCTGAGTTCGGTTTTGTGTCATCCACTTCACCTCTACATCTGATCTCTCTCCCATGCTCCCTTTTCTCCCATAGGCAGATGCAGCAAGTTGTGAATTGGCTCCTATGGGACTTATAAGTAGATGTGCCCACAAATGTAAGTTGCAGTCATGTTCTTTCTGCAAGTCATACATATATATTTGATTTCTTATTAATACCTTCACTGTGCCTATCCTGCCAGATGATTGATAGAGTGAAAGAAGGGCAGAGATATGGGAGATAGAAGATAAGAAACACATAGGGTGTTGATGTGATGTCAGAAGAGCAAGGACAGGGTCTTATACTTTCTAGCCAGAGTCTGTTAGACACTTGGACAATAAGGTCAATCCAATCTCCAGGTGATGGACTATCAACAAACCCCAGAGCTATGTTCATTCCTATCTCCCACAGTGCCTGACTGCATTGTCCACGCCTCCCACTCCTACTCCTGTGTCCCGACATCACACTCAGGCTCATTCCTCTACCTGATGCCTGACTTAAAGAGACATTTATGCATGCACCTGCATGGGCTGGCTTTGGCTTGTGGTCTCACACAGACTAAGTTTCAACCAAGAAACAAGAAGGCACATGATGTACCTAGGCCCATAGAATGTAATATGCTCGAGTGAGCTCTGAAAGGGTGTGGGTGAGGTGGAGGTTGAGGAGGGCAGATGATGTGACCTTGAAACCCAGGCGTATAAACTGGATATCTGACTGAATCACACAAAGTCAGATGTTTGAAGGCGTGGGATCTGAAAAGAGGTGAATGTAATTTTCACCGGTTTGGCACTTGGGTACAACCTTCTCACTGCTATGCATGGTAGAAATAGGGTCTGCCATCAGATGGGATTACTTCACATTATGCAGGGGCTCGTTACATGCTTGACCTAGAGGGAGTGTGGCATCTCGTCCAGTAGTGCGTCTTAATTTTGGAAATGTTCGCACAGAACACGAGTAAAGATTACGTTGCGAAAGCTGTGAAGTCGAGGTGAACCGTGCCTAAGTAAAGTATCTAGTCTAGATAGCTACAAACAACTGAACAGGTCGGAGGGGAAGTAGGTCCTTGCGGAGTACTTGTGTAGATTTCATGTTTCTGAGAAAACTGAAGTCAACACAAGACAAAAAGGTAATCCCCTATGACCATTCTTCAGACCCAAAAATAGCAAAAATGACTTTCGATTGATCTACTCTTCTACCCGCCAGGAAACAAGGATTTGCTTTCATGTCCAGTGATTTAAGAGCTACGTGTCATTACACGGAGTTTAAACAAAATTTACGTCATTGAAGGTTCGCAAGCTGCGGAGGAACAGGTTTGCGTTGTAGGGTCTGTCAACAATCAACAGGATCACCCACCAAGCTTATCAGAAGTGTTATGTCCGACTCCGAAAGCTTTCCTTTCAGACTATCAACGGAATTGCCAGATTTTGCTCCTACAGGTTCTGCTTGTGATGGCAAGGGCGCCATATCCCAGAGCCGCTCTAGGACATTGTCCACTGTTGGCCGAATGCTTGGGTCGTTGCTCCAGCAAGATTGCATAATCATCCATATTTTGTTCGTAAGTTCGGGTGCCATCTTGTGATCGGGTGCGGTTGGCTTAATTCCGCAAACCATTTGCTTGATGACAGCGTGGTCCGAACGGTATTCGTAATAGGGCACTTCACCAGTAAAAGCCTGTCCAAAAAGATTCATCCTTAAGCATTTGTGAGCGGCGACTGGTCGGTTGCCAACCCATTCACCTCGAACATCACGGAAGCCAGCGAGTATATGTCGCTCGCGAAGGTCGGACGCATTAAACCGGTTTCTGCACCATCCAAGATCTCAGGAGCCGCCCAGCGGACCGTCCCACCAGCCCGAGTTAGCGATTTGAATGATTTCCATGTTAGGACATCAGCATCCATCACGGCGGACAATCCAAAATCTGCAAGACGTGCCGAGCCGGTATCACTGATGAGGACGTTGAGCTTGAATGTATCAGACCAGATCCTCATAGGACGGGCGACAGCCTTACCCCTTTCAAGTCACCATGGACAACTTGGTTGTGGTGCAAGTATTGCAAGCCAGAGACGATATCATAGACCTTTATATTTTAAATGTAATCAGCTGAAGACACAGTGGAATAAGGGACCAAGGATACTCACGAGTGGTAAACGCGGCGCCTCAGGGTGTTTCTTCAGATATTCTAGTAGGTTGCCGTTTTCCATCCAAGGCGAGACGAGTCCGATCCGACTGTAGCCGTCTCCGAGATGGTATATACCCCGGAATCGCAAGACGTTACGGTGTTTGAGTTGGCTCCAGACTATAGCTTCACGTGTAAACGACTGTAAGCCTTGAACCTTAGTAGAATGGATCATTGGAGAACTGTCGAACATACATTGATTAGCTGGTCAAACTCTGATCGCTGATATATCTTGAAGATCTTGACACAAACTAACTCTCCTTTGTAATCTCCCCTGCATACTTCTGCGAATTGACCATACGTCACAGGAGGGGATTCACACTCAATGTTATAGAGCCGCAACTGCTGAGGATAGAGACCAGAAGCCGCAGACAACCTTAAAAGTGCAGTCAGGATTGATCGTCGGGCTGCATCCCCAATGGCGTTAGAACTGCTCAACAGCTGCAACGAGCATAAGCCTATCTTCTATAACCATCCGCAATTAATGCACCAATACCTTCTGTAGGAGATCAATAATCCGTTGGGCGTCCGTGGATTTTGCCTTGAGCAGAGTCTTGTAATGCTCTTCCGAAGAAAGAATTCGTGTTTGTAGGAGGTCAATAATACCCTTTTCCGATGATTCAATAGACACTATCGGTTCTTCGGAGAAATCTTCAATAAAATATCTGGAGTCGATATAGCAAGCCCATACCATCAAAACTGCCTGCCACTCCATCAGGAGACCTATTCCAGAGGATTGCGTCTTTGAGTTTAGTACCAATGGGATCAAAGGACGTCGATACTCACATTAAGATGATTTGAACAGGAAATTTCCTGGAGTTATATTGCAGGACACCGTCCACCACAAAATCCCGATAGAAGCGGTGATGAACATCTTCGGATCCGCGACGGAGAGGATGATATATATCCTGGGGATCATCCTCATCATCAGCAGTTGGTTTATCTCGATGACAATCGGTGCTCAAGCCAACGCCTGACAGCATAGATTTGAGGTGTGATTCCGGACGGCTACATATCATCCAAAGGAAGGGACCTTTGCCTAGCTGAGCATATTCGGCGATGACGTTGACGAGGTCGCGCTGATTCTCTCTTCCGATATACTCGTTGAGTCCGTCTAGCACAATTAGCAAGGGATTTGTGGAGGGCTCTTCACGGTGCAAGACCCTGAAAGGCTCAATGATGAGTTCCTTGAACTGGGACTGAATACTTTTTTCAAGAATGGTGGAGTCATAGGCAAGGCGTTCTATAATCAAGGCCTTGTAGTCAGGATCCCGGATGGCAAGTTGATATACGAGTGTAGGAATAACGCGAGAGGGATCGTCGTGATGGCTGGACCGTGAGAAAAAGAACGCTGCGCCAAGATGACCCGCCTCCGCGCATTCTTCGGCAATTTCTCGCGCAGCCGCAGACTTCCCGGCACCCGCTGGACCCAGGAGCCAAAGCATATTTGAGTCGCGGTTAGGATTTGCAATCCACATTGATACTCTTTCCCTGAGCTCCTTGCGAGTGTCCGAACAGGGTCGCATGGGAGGATGACGAGAGAAAGAGTAGGATGAGGCTCCAGGAACAACCTTTTGTAGAAGGAGATTCATGACTAAAGATACGCTGAGACGTGGTTCGCAAGTGCTGGAATATGTACTCACCAATCCTCCCCGAGTCAAACACCTGGATGTATTGTTTGATGTTTCCCATATCTCTGATGACGAAGTTGTGAGCGTTGCTGATCACTAGATTTTCGATGATGAAGTTGGAGTCGGGCTCAAAATCAAGACTGGGTTTCCCTATGTATTGATGTAAGTCCCTCAGAAGCCCTCAGGGTGTGCGCAAAGTAAAATGAATGACCTGTGGAATCGGCATTGGTTGATGCGACGACGCTGTTAGCATTGGCACCAGGCTCCTCTGGGTCCGTATGAGGCGGTCTGGAGGATCGTGAAGGTGCCATTGGCCGGAAACGAGAGAGGGATTTACCCAGGGCCTGTAATGTCTGTACAGGAGTCATGAGATGGGAGAATGTGATAGCGAACAACAAGCGCTCGTGCGATGCCTAGCAGTCGAGTATGCATGTTATCCGTGTGCCATCATCTTCGTTACTATTTCCATCACATCGATAACATATATTAGTGTGGGAACACCCAAAGTGTCGCCGTGCAGCCGCACGACGCTACTGGTCTTCTCTTTCATCACCATGTCTCCGCAGGAAGACTAGAACCTGGTGCGACGACTGGTATGCCGCACCGCCTATGATCCCGCATCAAGTCCCTGAATCCCGGACTCCCGAAATCCCGGACGAAATGACACTGGGATGATACCATGGGCCTCCAATGTTCACTGAGACAATCGTGGATGCATTTGGAGGTTGGCGGAGGTGCATGAAACGCATTCTTTCATTTTTGAGGGTCCGTTCGATAACGAGTTCACGTGCTTAGACTCGGGCCCGGACTTGATGGGACCGATGGCACTTCCCACAGCCACAGAAATAGTAGTTTCGTCAACCGTACTACTTTACCATGAAAAAAACGAGTTCCACGTGGTCACACATGTAGATGATATAGTAATTGATAATACATTGTTCGAGCAGCTCCTAGAACATTTGCAGAAATTGATTCCGCAAGAGCAAGCTAGTTCCGGCGTAAAGCAAGGGAGTTCTTGGGCGTGAAACCTCGAGGTCTGAAGATGCTTGGAGGCTCAGAGAGAGACGGTACTGTCCCTTGCCTAGAAACGAGACACCTAAGGGTTTTTCACCCTTCATGAATTGATCACTTCAGTTATTGTCATTATTCTTGCACAAACCAATTCTGTAGGTTCCTGGCTTGTAATGTCCCAGATTTGGGGACCGCTGGGCTTGAGTGACAAGGGCAGTATATATTTTAAAATAATGTCTTGAAACGAGACAGATTCGGCTGACTGTCCTCGAAATGAGACACTACCCTTGTAAGTCATTCCACATTGTGTGTATTTAGAATTCTTTTATCAGGGATCCTCAAGAGTACTCGAAACTTTCTGGAAAGCACAACAAATTGTATTTTTCTATCATATGCGAGCCAGGATCTCTTTTGCAAAATTCAGGGTCCACCAGCTTGAGTATTTTGTCACTGGTTTCTCATTCTGTCAAATTCTGCTGAATAATACTGGAATCACGAAGTGAAAACTTCATGCCTTGCCTTCAGATTTGGTATATAGCTAACTGACATATACTGCTATGTATGCACAAATTTGTGTGGATGAATGCTGGATTGTCATGGAGAAATTCAATCATGTCTCGTTTCCCAGTCTGTCTCGTTAGGGGTCAGGGTACAGTAAGGCAAATACGATTTTATCCTCTTAAGTAATCATGGAACACGTGCCATCGTGTGAAAAAGCGACTATATGCCACTGAACACCTGCACCTAGATTCTACTCTTGACCTCACACTCACAACACAAGTCTGTGCCTGAACACTAGCTCCAGGTCCCCACATTTCCAATGCAGCTTCGACCTCAGTTTTCTTGCTCAAGGATGAGCACATGCATAGCAGCATTACTTGGTACACCAGGCCAGTGTGTTTGCGTTTTCTGGATGGGACGGGAACAGCAAAGAGAAAGGACTCACTGCAATATCATACATGCATCAACGTATGAAGATTATGAAGTTTGTCAATGGTGGTGAAACAATAGGTATGTCTCATACTGTTTCTGTGGCAGTGGAATTGCCTGCTCCACCACGTATGCCAGATCTGGAAGTTGGCCCTCTTTAGACATACTTCTTGCATACATGTGCCGAGGTCTTGGGCTCTTTGCTGGTACAGGGGAACCGAATCTTGGTACCTTCTCTCCATCCCGATAAAGTCTTGACATTGAGGATTTTGTCCTCAGTCATGCTGTCGAGTAGTTAGCAGCCAATCTTGAGGTATTTCACAGAGCTAGTGTAGACACAAGGAGGTATTGAGTGGCCAAGGGATCTCTAGGGGTGTTGGGGGAAGTGGGATCGAGTATGGGACAGTGTTGTGCCAACTCATGAGTTACTCATCTTACATTCATGAGTCATTCATGAACCCATGAGTTTGATGGCATGTGCACCACACAAGTGAGGTCTGGGAAAATTGCATCAAATTGATCATGAGTTACCAAAGGTAAGATAGACAACATCAGGAACTAGCACCTTATGTAATCATATTACATAAGTGCCAAGCCTGGCAAAATCTGAGGGTTTGAGCTTTCAAAACAAAAAGTTGGACATGTAAATCTGGACCAGGGATGGTCTAGTCATATTGGAAATGTCTCCTCATACTCTTATTTGAAGCTTCCTCATTATATCTGGGGAGAATACATGGTACACACAGTGCCAATATTACTTCTCATTTTCTCACATGGGTTCTCCAAGGTTCTCCACCCTCTAGAGTATCACGTGATTTGATTAATAAGCTTACATAAGTGGCAAAAATCCCTTCACCTCCAAATCTCTGCCATGATTTTTCCTAAGGAGAGTGGATGGAAATGGTGTTTTAGGCACTTTCTGTTGCAAGTGCATATATCTCAATATCATGGCAAGGAATGATTTATTTGCCATTCTACTTCCTATGAAGTCTTCACAGTGATCCTAGTAACCTATCCTAGGAAGTCTTTTGGCTCTACAGTGACACTGGCTGGGGATATTGAGGTCATCAATTGAGGTGGGTTGGCTGCTTACATAACACATGAGTGTTCCTGATGTTGTCTATCTTACTATAGATGCACCCTGGTTCAGATGGCACCCCAGTTTGGATGGTCACCCCAGTCACATCTTTCAACACAGCATTCCTCAGCAAGAGTGACAGAGAGTGACATTGACCCCACTCGATGCACTCTCCAACTGCCACATATTTCAGTACAGTAATGCATGCACATTAGATTGATTATTTATTAGCCATTTATTGTGAATTTTTGGAGAATTTACACAGAGTGTAGAGCAACATACAAATGTTTGTCTGAACTGGGGTGCCATTTGAACCAAGGTGTGTCAATAGTATCAATGACCTGTTGGCATAATTAAATTTTTTCAGTTGTTTCATCAAGCAGGATGACACCATCTTCCTCCTTGTCTACTATATCACCTGTGGCATCTAAATCCAGCAGTTTGTGGAGTTTAAGCTTCTGATCAAACCCCAATAACACATGTTCTCTGAAAATCATGTCCATTCATACACTCTGTATGATACACCTTCAATAACTTCCCCTGTCATGCATCACTTTTTTTGTCAGCCTCATTTAGACAGTTGGTGAAATACTGTCTCCACCATCCACAATCTTCATGATTGAAGATATCCTTGGGCATTTGTAGGGAGGAACAGGGTGCTGAACACCATCTCAAGCAACAGCAGCGAGAAAAGAGGCTGAAGTCATCTATTCTCACAATTGACCACCTGTCCCTGCCAAGACATGTTTCTTACTAGAAGGAGGGAAGGGGGGTAACTCCTCCCTCTTGTTAGAGGGAATTTATATGAAATACCAATACAACACTAATACAAGACATAACAAGGCCTATAGTGATCTTGATATCATTGTCATCCATCCGGCTATTGGCAATTCCTGGCCATGATGACATAGTGACTGCATGGTCAATGTCACCCAATCCTCAGCACCTCCACCTGACACCCCGCCCATCATTGGATCCTTCAGGAGGGTCCTGCCCACCATCTGAGCCTGCTCTTGCCCCGCCCTTTGATTCCACATGATTATGAAAAGATAAAAAAAAATCGCACAATATATGGCACCTCAGCACTGGCAACATCTGATGGCTCAATGCAGATCTAAGTTCTGATCGATAAGAGATCAGTCCCTCAAACCAGCACTCTCAGCATCTGGCAGCATCTGAAAATCCTGGCTGTTGGCCAGTGTACCAGGTGGGTGAAGCCATTGATCAACAAGTGTAAATAGCATCTTGTATGGACACTTGCATAGCTACAGCTAAGGTCTGTTGATTGATCTTTGACCAGTGCATGCACTGCGTAGCATATAATTGCAATATCTATGAAATGTATATGTATATTTGTTACTATATGGTTGAGGGATGTGAGTTCTCATATTCAAAGAGATTTGATAACATTTGAAGCTTCATGTCCAACCACTGTAGACACATCTCCTCTTGTTCTTCCAATACACCCTCCTCACCCATTGTTTCATCACTATTCATCATTGATATATTGTCTTCAACATTGAGTGTGACACTGATGTTCCTGGACTGATCAATGCTTACCCCAGGGTCCAGAGTTCCTGTGAACCCTGGGTTCAAGGCAAGCTTTTGGAATTGTTGCATGTGGAGGTCATTGAAATGAGTGCATTCTAGGTGGAATTGCTTGATCTGGTGAGTGAGCAAGGGGTCCAGGCATGCAACCTCAAGTTCCTTCAATTGCAGGAACCTTTCTTCATCTTGAAGGTGAGTGATGACTTGCCTTATCTTGATGTTGAGTCAAGCGATCTCCTCATGGGCCTGAAGGATCTTGAAGTACTGATTGAGGAGTAGGCATGCACGAGGTCTTGCCCAGGGACATTTTGTGATGTCCTCTTGACAGTCACGGAGAAGGTTGAAGTTGGCCAGGAATGCATAATTGACAACTTGGTCCCAACTCAGCTTCTCTTGGGGGGGCCTCAATTCTTTGGCAGCAGCATTATAACAATCGATTGCATTATGAATGGCTTGTGAGCATTGCCAAAGGGCACTCCCAATATGTTTTCACAGCTTGTATCCTGACAAATAATGAACAATAGAATCAGAATACAAATACTTAAATGCTCACCTGTATGCACCATATTCATTTTTGTGAGTTCAAAGAGATGGGAAACAACAAGGGATTCTAATTCATCCAGGCACCGGTGGTATCATCAGTGATTGGCAAGTGTCGAAGCTCATTCCCACTCAATCATGCCTGGCTTCCAGCATTGTCCTGGTAAAACACCAAGAATGTGTTCCAAAGCCTGAACTTTGGCAAGAGTGCTGGTGTATTGTTCTTGAGCATGTAACATCTGTAACCCATGATTCTGATTTTGATGTGACCACTTTCCAAGGTGTTGACTAGGTTGAGATGGATTGGTTGATGCTGGATCACCTGCCAAGCCTGGCTCCAGCTGCAAATATGAATACTCAATGAAGTTGCACTGTTGTTCAGCAAGATTACCCCTTGATTTCAACAATGAGCAGTTCATGATTTGAAGAAAAAAGAAACACACTCACATATTGACAGCTTGACAAGGCTTTGGTAGTAATCAATGTGTAGAGTCTCCTCCTCCAGTTCCATCTGTAGCCCTGTTAGATATTCCCTTTCCTCCTTCAACCATTGGTGGAAGACATCTGTACTCGCAATTCCATATTCATGCATCATGTTCTCCAAGTCTGCCTCCCCCTTGATAAGATTCAACACTTGCTTGTAGTTGTTCACTAGAAAGTCACCTAAGATGGCTGAGTATGACATTCAAGGAAAGCCACCAATGCACTTACTCAAGTTTTGCGATGTCTCCATGGCATCCATATGCTTCATATATTCAACAATTCTCTGGTGCTGGTGGAAGACACTCATATATCAGATGGATGAGGCCAGTGCATTCAACTTCGAGAAGAACCTCTCACATCCTTCAAGGTCTTCCAATCCAATCTCCAGTACATATGTCATCAAATGTGACAATTGACAAAGCCGATTGTGTGCATGACCATGGAATGCACCAACCAGTGAATGATAACCCAGCTTTTGAGTGTGCTCCCCCAACTCACTTTGAGCAAGCATGGCACCAAATTGACAACCAATATCATAACCTCCTCCAATACCAGAACCAAAAGTGTTGAGCAGTGCCTCGATGACAGCTAACGGATACTTTGCTCTAGAGGGAATTCAGTCAGAAATGGAAAACTACTTGGACTAACAAAAAAACCTACAGCTCTCTACTCTGCACCATATCTGCCACCATGAGCACAAAACCATGGTGGCAGAGTGCCAAGAATATCCCTGTCTCATTGAAGACACCCCACATACGAGCTGTGACCTCGTTCACCATGTTCATCCACCTGGAGGCACATGGATTGTCAGCATTGACATTCCCCTTGAGAAGCGCTTCCATGACCTGATCCTTTGCCCATTGATCAACTCATTCCCTGTCAAGGTAGTAGTTGCCTGGGACCTTGTGGGCATTGAGAACTTCCCTCAACATGGCAGTAAGAGTACAGCCAGTTTCATCATCTGGGTCATGGTATACCTCCTTGCGAATGACACGTTTCAATGAGTCATTTCCATCCATCGTTACCAGCATCTCATAGATCAGAGAATCTTCACCCTCAAGGCGATAAGTGCAGGTGGGACAGGCATTCTTTAGCCTCCAACTTGGAGCCACCCTTCCAAGGGCCGTATTGACTTGGTTCCATACTTCAGCCTGTATCTCAAGAAATAGGTCATAACACACTGTGAATTGAACCAAAAGATATGGATGAAAGGGCAAGCCATGCAGATCACATAAGCCCTGAACAAATGACTGTATAGACATGTGAAGGCAACATTGATGAACATTCTGGTAGAGTTCCAATAAACGTATTGTGATGGCTAGGGTTGGATGAAAGGGTGTGCAGGGAATCAGGCCCCATTGGACAAACGAAGCTGGGATGCCTTTGGGTCCATTGACAACATCTGTTTGGAGAATGTATGTTCCTATCAGTCTCAATCAGTTAGGATCAATCAAAAAGAGTACTTCATGTATGAAAGACATCCATAACCTGTAGTTGTATGCCTACTGCATTTTCTGCCACCTGTGGTTGTGCACCCTCAAGGCCATTGATGCCTAGACCCATATCCCACACTAAATATGCTTGCACAATCGAAGGGAGCTGCTTGCGAAAGGCCTTGTTCCTGTTCTCGACGTGATCATGGCATGTCCTCCATTCAACATATCTTCTGTGAGAACATTGAAAGAATGGTGAGTATGCCTGCAGTCACATGCAAAAAACCAACTTACTGAGGGTCCTTTGTTTCATTATCATCCAGGAGAATTGCAAGCAGTTCACCCCCTGTGTGGCTGATGTCTAGGGGGACACCACCCACTAAGACATCCTCAGGCTCAAGTGGGACACATGGCTCAGCCCCATCATCATCCTCAAATGACTGATGAACCAAATTGCCTGTGCTCTTGGGGCCATTGAGACAATGGTACTTTGCTCTCTCCTCTTCCATTCACTCATCTAACAAGCTGATAGTCAGTGCCAGATCTAAACATTTCTGGAGTCAACATGCCTATGCAACATTGATGCACTTTCGCCAATTCCTGGTCCATCTCCCCACATAAGCCTTTTGCATTATATTGAGTGACAGTCTTTCTGAATCTGAATGGCATTTGAATTGAGCTGACATGGGCTGCCCTGTTAGAGCCTGCACTAGTATGTTGGGACTTGGAGTGCTTGAAGTTGGGAAACATGGGCGTTCAGTCTGTACATGTTGCTCCAATCAACAGAGGTGATTAGGCTAAATTTAGAAATTTAATAGAACTCTTACATTGACTCCTCAACATCCGCTCTGCATCCTTGCATGCCATTGCCCCACTTCACACTACTCAAGTATCTCCTTTGAAGGTTCATGGCATTCAAGAACACACACTAATTTTGTTTTCATGGTATGCACCATAAAACACCACAACTGCTCCTGCATGGTTTACTCCCTCAGGTTCAGTCCTCTCACAGCATGGTTCCATGTCTCACCACTTCTCGCTCACGTCATTAATGAAACCCCTGATTCAAAGTGAGTGCTTGAAAGTTCTGGATGTACCACTCCTAATACTCCTAATATTCAACTGCCAGAGTGAGTGTCCCTGCATTCATCACCATCACATCCTGGTGACTTGATATTTGGCTGGCCATCCTTTGATACTACCTCTTGTAGCATGCTCCTGGATCCCATTACATATAATATTAACTAGTATAATCAATTCAATATATCTTTTCTTTGTGTGATATGCTGCCATTTTTTGGAGTTAAATGTAATACACTCAAAGAACGTCCTGCAGACTAACATGTCATTCAGGCCAGGAAAGGAGCAACTCGACAGACAGCAAATGTGAGTGTGGAGTTGCGCACATGAGTCTCTCCACCCACAGAGGGGCATGGCATGCTTTCCCCTTCTGTAAATCAAAGATTTGTCAAATTCAATAGCTCACATATAGTAAGAAATTCTTGATTCCACAACATTGCATGCCCTATGTTGTTTGTTTTGTTTCATAATGCAGTTAACATCAAACAGTGACTGAGAGGCAAATAGGAGCAGCTTGGTTTTGACTGAGACTATGGATAGGATACATGAAGGTTCACTGAGCTCAAGGTCCAATGAGATACCAGTGGAACCACAGTCCATGGTTGAATGCTAATCGAATTCAACCAGCATTCAAGTGCCTTCATCAAATTGTCAATACACCTTGAGTTTGGTTTGGGCGAACACTTATCACTGAGGTCATAGTCTATGCAGTGCCACTTTGTAAGCTGTACATGCTATACATGTTCACATAGAAAGTTAGAAGGTTCATGACCTCATGGCGGGTCTCATAACAGTTGTAGAGTCTCATTAGTGTCTTCAAT
This sequence comes from Podaxis sp. C-F-92630, assembly GCA_018524945.1. NCBI lineage: Eukaryota > Fungi > Basidiomycota > Agaricomycetes > Agaricales > Agaricaceae > Podaxis > Podaxis sp. C-F-92630. The sequence goes on from JAEUWS010001103.1 coordinate 15,210, forward strand.
AAAAACGCTATTCTACACAAAGGCTAGCTTGCAAAATGCCATTTGGATGACCTCCAGTTGAGACATGCTCAAGAAATGTCATTAATACACCCTAACTATATTCTATTGCTCCCATACTATAGGCTTGATTCACCTATGCTATGCTACAGTGTTTGCGAGTCTTGAGAGGCCTTGAGGATGTTAGGAGAAGATTATGACATCATCATTATCCAGGATCTTGATCTTCTGCCAAGATCAGGCACTTGATCTTCTGCCAAGGTCAGGCACTTGATTGGTCATTATTTCACCAACAATTTTATGGGGGATATTGTTTATCCCATCAGCCAGTGGGGAGTGGCGCAGTGCAGAGTTCATTAGAAACTGTATCAGAAATGCCCCAAGGCACTCATAGTCCTCACCCACATTGCTAGCAAATCAGATATAATAAATTTTATTGGTATGAATAAGAGGCTACAGGGCATGTACAAGGGTTCCTTCAGTGTCCGCCAAAAGCTCCTGAAGCTGGACCAAGCATGTGGAGGACTCCGTTATGATACTGCTTGAGTTGCAAATTTCGGAATGCACAAGCGAAAAGAATTGAAGCATCTGCTTCATTATTGGCTAACTCCACCCACCCAAACTCAGCAGGTGTCAGTCCATAGAGTGCCTCGAACCTGGAGCACATTGAGGTGGACAAAATGTTTCAAAAGATTAGACTTACAGATCATCATAGATGCCAAGATATCTTCCACTGGTCACAACAAACCATGGGTTCATTGGTAGTGGCAGAGGTTCAATTGCACCTGAGGTGGGATGGTCAGATTCAGCTGGCTTGTAGATCTGGCCATTGGCATCCACTCGGATACCCCTCATCCCAGTGTGAATATCGAGCTTGTACCACAGCTCAGTGCCAGCAAGAAGGTTTTCGACACCAGGATTTAGAACATTGCTTTGTGGAGTGGATCAGAAGATGAAAAATGGAGAAACTGGAGTGCCACTTACAACATGTTGAATCTTTCACGAGCCTCTGCTGGAATTGAAGCTACCTGGTGCCGAGGTCATACAGGGTCAGCAGTGGGTTCTATAGATGGGCGTTCAGCAGCACTAGTGGATTTTATCAGCAATGGCCAAGACAGTAACAAAGAACACTCACAATAATGGGTTGGGTGGAGCAGTGGGCTCAGAAGTTGATTGAAAGGTAGATGTTGATGCCTCCTTCAGTGATTGGATTTGGCCTTGAGCTGATGGACGGGGATTGGGAGTTGGTGCCAGCACTGATGGTACTTTTGATAGCCTTTTTATTCGTGTCTTGCCCCTAGGAAGACAACTGTCAGTTTGCAGAAGAACAGAAAAAAACTGCTTACGCTGCACAGCGGGTTAAGGTTTTCTGAGGGGTGGGTGTTTTCTCATTCTCACTGCCAGAGGAGACATTGATCACCTTGGGAGATGAAGCAACTGATGCGTAACTAGGTGGGGCGCTTTTATGGTCTGATGAGCAGAGGCCTGAGAGGTAGTTAGATAAGAAATCATTGAACATAGGTAGTCCACTTATGACCCATGAGTCTTGAACAGTGGGGAGAATAAAATTTCTTGAATCTTATAAGTGAGGCGTGACTCACAGGTTGAAAGATTTAGGGCTGGGTGGTGGACAATGTGATGGAAATCTACATAGAAAGTCATCTGGTAGTCAACTGTGCAGGACCCACCAAACCCGAATATTTGAAATTTCACATTTATTGGGTTCCACGGGGACATGGTAACTCCAATAGTTCAAACTCTGTGAAACATACTTACCACACTTCTCTCTAGTCTATGGACAAAGAGCCATCTCGGTCTAATCCCTTCACAGGTTAAAACTTATGAGAATAATAAAAAGAATTGAGAGGAGGCAGAGGACTCACCGAAGGTCATAAGTCAATGAATCTCAACCACACAGGACCATCCTTGGTGTCCCTTTTGGAGCTCAGAATCAATGCAAGTCAGACTGGAAGCACGTGGTCAGGCAGCAGCGAATGTAGGCAGCAGCGAAAATTTTGACCTATGTGCATGGAAGATATCACATACCTAGCAGCTTCATCTTCCCAAGCCACATCTCCAACATACTTGCACAAGTGTCATTTGGTGACACTCGCACCATTGGGCCCATAGACCCCACCCCATCACAGATCCCTCCAACACCAACCATTCCCCATGTTCAATCGACCATTCCCCATAGTCAATTGACTGTTCCCCATAGTCAATTGACTGTTCCCCAAGTTCAATCAACTGATAGCTGTTTCACCATGGATGGCTTTGGCTCATTTGCCTCCCATGCTGCTCACAACCCCTTGCAACCAGTAATCCCCCCACAAAATAAGAGAAAGGCTGTTGATAAGCAATCCGCAGAGGTGGCTCAGGCAATCAGACAACAAAAACAGGATGAGTTTGCAAAGGATCTCACTGTTTACCAAGAATCCCAAAAGAAAGTAATTGAGGATCTTGCTGTGAAATACCATCACAAGACAGACTACATCAAGAGGTTGCTGAATAGTCAAATGCTGTATCAAAAGGAGTGCTCTACAAACCTCTACAACATGAAGGTTGCATGGAAGAGAAGACAATTGAATGAAGGTCAGCTTTTCACATTGTTCTAAAGTGTCCTAAGCTCACCAATAGACTAGGCTGTCTGGAGGGTAATCGTCTCTGTTTGTCAGAGATTCAAGCAGAAGTGAAGAAAGATCCCTGGCTTCAGAACCTCATGAAGGAAGAGGAAGCCGAATTAATCCGACAGCTGGAAGAGGAGAAGTGCATCAAAAAACGGGGTGCTCAGATTAACAACAGAGCTGCGACTCTGGATTATCAGTATATGGTTCACCAGCTCAAATGCGAGGTTAGGACGGTTCCACATAAGGCGCATGAGCACTGAGGAAAACTTACATTTGATCCCTATAGGTTGCGGCACTGGGGGATAGGACTGGTATCTCAGGATTTGCTTTCTTCTCGAGATCACACATCAACGACTCCATGCAACCTGAGTGGATTTCGATGCCAGGTGCCCTCAGCTTCCTTCCCGAAACCCTGCAAATGACAGCGGGCGAATTAGGCTGCAAGTTCGAGTTGTGGTCCTGCACCAAAGGAGACAGTGAGTCATCTACATCTCGGGGGACTGATTTACTTAATTCTCTTGAAGGGAAAGTGAAGAACAAGCTGGTAAGACTCCAGAGCGAGTGCTTGGAGATTATTGTACAGAAACTGAGTAAGTGTTAGTGCAGTGATGTTTCACATAACTCACCGAGTATCATAGGGGAAATCATCAACTGCCAAGATGTCAGCATGAGCTACCGCTATTACGACGTCGATATCCGCACCCGATGGAAAGTACAGCTACGTGGATGGCCAGAGGGAGTGAGGTTCATCGCGCCAGGGAACATCACCACCTTGCATGAGATTTGCACGCTCCATGAGGCCTTATGTTGCGGGGACTGTACCTGGATGCTGATGACTCAACAGGAAGTCAGCGCGCTCGCCACAAAATTGAAGGATCATCCTATAGTGAAGACGTGAAAACCTAGAAGGTCGAACCGTGAGAATATTGATCTAGATGCCGAAGCAGAGGGTTCTGCTACTGTTCCAAGGTGCAGGAAGAGGGCTGCCCCTAAGAGTAGCCCTGTTGTACAGAATGATGCGTAGCTGAGTACTGTGTGGACCATTCAATCTATGTTGTTGTGGATCACTCAGAAGGCCTTAAGTTCATTATTATTATAAGTTACTATTAATAATTCTGTGTGGGAGTTGCGAAACATCTAATAAGTTAACACATTTAATACAGGATTTCTAGTTCTGTAACGAATACATCTCATGGACATTGTAATTATATGTTACACGGTGCACGCACTGGTCAAAGACCAATCAACAGACCTTAGCTGTAGCTACGCGAGCGTCCATACAAGACGCTATTTACACTTGTTGATCGATGGCTTCGCCCACCTAGTACACCAGCCAACAGCCAGGATTTTCGGATGCTGCTGGATGCCAAGAGTGCCAGTTCGAGGGACTGATCTCTTATTGATCAGAACTTAGATCTGCGTTGAGCCATCGGATGTTGCCAGTGCTGAGGTGCCGTATATCGTGCGATTTTTTTTTATCTTTTCATAATCACATGGAATCAAAGGGTGGGGCAAGGGCGGGCTCAGATGGTGGGCGGGACCCTCCTGAAGGATCCAATGATGGGTGGGGTGTTGGGTGGAGGTGCCGAGGATCAGGTGACATTGACCACGCGGTCACTACGTCATCACAGCCAGGAATTGCCAATAGCCGGATGGATGACAACAATATCAAGGTCACTACAGTTGTCTCCCTCATAACCCATAGCACTTGGTGACATGGCCGACCTATGGGTTACGAGAGAGTATGGCTTATAAGGGAGTTCGAAAAAATATATGGCGAAAATTAAAGGGAAAATATTGATCGTTATCTAGAAGCTATAGAAGCTATTAACAGAGAGGTACTATGGAAGTAAGAGAGTAGTGATTAGGGATCACTTTTACGCGTGAAGTAGTCATCATACATATGCTTTCGCTTCTCTGTAACTGTCTTTAGGAGATCACCTGCCGCTTCCTTCAATCTTCGCACCGCAACTTTCTGTGCATCGCCGAGATCATCCAACTGTACGTTGGAGTCCTTCAAGTGATAATATGGGTTTCCTCAACGAGGCTGACTTCATTGTCAATTGTCAAGCCAACGTTCTTCTTCGGAGATCTGCTTGCCCTGTGCGAGCCGAGCTCGAAGGAGTGTCCTTTGTGCATGTATTTTCTGCTCAAGGACACGCAAGCTCTTTTCCAACGTCTAAACAAGCGAAGCAGGCATAGTTGAAGCGAAGTTGGCTGTCCAAAAATTTTATCCATTCAGTATACTATTACGGTTGGCCACTCAGTATGATTCAAAACTAGTGAATTGTTACACCCCTAACATGGGTTGTTGCCATACATGGTAACCAGCGCTATGGTTTTTTTGTCCTAAAAGCCTTATGGGTTACGGGGTATGGGAGAGTTATGGGTTATGGGTCAAAATTCCCTGCGAATCAACTTGGTGGAAAGAAATTTCTATGGGATATATGAGAGTATGGGTTATAAGGGATATGGGTTATATGGGAGACGACTGTAACCCAAAAATCGGCTACAGCTTTGGCGCCAGTTTCTTTCGTTAGCGGCACCAGGCACCATCCTGCGCTTCTCTGTGGGAATATTTACCAGTGTCCACACCTTAATAACGCTATCAACTGCCCCCGCAGCGTGAAAGATTAGGATAGTAATGACACTTAAACCAAAACCAGCCGCTCTCATGCAGTTGCCGAGCCTTCCTCTTTCCGCCTTCGAGGAATCCACTCCTCACTCATACGCCTCGCAGCGTCCGGCGACTCTTCCTTATGCGCTACTCTTGCTCTAGAACCTCATTTGCGTCTGCCTAATCTAATTGGGTAGATATGTGGACGCTGTTGGTATGGATCGGGTATTCACATCATCCAAGGTCGGGACCAACACCCACAAGCGCAAGAGCGCTCCAAGATGACCCAGGACCTCTACGATGCTCTTCCAGCGGTCGAGTCTGCTTTTATCAACGGAGAG
>JAEUWS010001102.1:0-20698 GCA_018524945.1 Podaxis sp. C-F-92630
CTGAATCAAGCTGGGTAACATACAGATCAAGATTCATTGATTCACCAGATTCAAAGTTTACAGGGATAGTAGCAGATTGCATAATAAAAGAGTTAGATGAGCCATCAAACAGACAAAGTTCAACTGGAGGAATAGACAATGTGGGAATTGTGAATTTGCACACCAACCTGGAGTTGACAAAACAGTGAGTGGAACCACTGTCAATGAGTGTGGACATGATGAAGGGAGAGGAGGAATCAGAAGAGGAAAGCATAGGAGAAGTGAAGCAAACATAGAGTGCATACAGGTTGGAAAGAGTGGATGCATTGAGTCAAAAACTCTCTGGTGCACAGAGGAGTCCAATGCAGTCCCCAGTCTGTGCTGAGTTCTGAGGACCACCCACTATTTTTTCAAGCCCTCAGGAGGGGGACCTGAAGCAGTGGGAGTGTCCACTTGGACCTTGTGGCCCTTAGGCTTTCCTTGTGGAGTAGATTTGTGGGGGCACATGTTGACCTTGTGACCAGCTTCACCACAGAAAAGGCAGAGCTTGTTGTTGATATGACACTGGCATTCCTGCAGGGTTAGTTTACCATCCTTTCTGAGCTTGTCTGCAAGAGGTTTAGAAGGTGGAGATGACATGGAAGGTTTGCTGTAAGGAGGTGGTGAGGATTGTGTAGGCATGGAGGGCTGGAAAACCTTATTGGGTTGTGGCAGGTTACTGCTGGTGGGCTTGTTACTTGACTGCAGGTTCTTGCCCTTATTCTTGTCAGATGGGTTGGATGACTCTCATCTGGTAGTAGTGCTTCCAGAATGATTCTTTGCATGAGGCTTCTCATGTTGATGTTCCCAGTAATGATTGTCAATTCACATGGCAGCTGCATGCATGTCAACATAGGAAGTGGGTTTCCTATTAGGGAGAGAACAGAGGGAATCTTGGATTCAATCTGGAAGGCTGTGGTAATAGCAGTGGCATAAAATGGAGTCAGGCCATTTGAGGAGATCAGCAAGACAAGTCAATTCAACATTATATGGGCACCATGAGCCATTGTAAGGTTTTCAAGTTCCTCAGCTGCCTCATTGACTGGATTGAGGGTGCTGAAGGAGTCAGTCAATTCCTGCAAGAAAAGTGTCCAATCTGAATACCAAGTAATCTGGTTCCATTCAGGTTCCATGTCCAGCATGGTCTGGAACCATTGCCAGGCTGATCCTGAGAGGCAGGAAATGGTGAACATAACTTTGGAAGTTTCAGAGTGGACCTGGTGTGGATTGGTATTGAAATAGATACAGTATTGGAGAAGGAAATTGTTGAGCTTGTGGGGTTTGGTGCCATCAAAGACATCAGGCTCTTTTGCCTGGATCTTGTCAGGACGGATGACCGGTGGAGGAACAGACTGATTCCGGACGCTGGACTCAATACCACGGGCCAGGCGTTCCATTACACGGAGGAAGCGCTCTCCTTCATTATCAGGAGGGCCCGGGGGATTGCCATTATTGTCACCATCATCAGGGTCATCGGGGTTGCCATCATCATCTCCAGGGTTATTGGGTGGGTCATTATGGTCACCTCGTAAGTTAGCATCAACCCAAGGACCATTGGCATTGCCTTGAGGGGTTTTGCTGTCACCATGCCCATTGCCCCCACCATCAGGGTCACCGTTATCATCCAGTGGACCCATATTAGCAGGAGGGTCAAAGTACTTGAGGTCGTCATGGCTCTCATCTGGATGCTCGAAGGGTTGCCCCTGGTCAGGTTCTTCACCTTCCATGAGGGGGTCCTTGGTATTGGTGTCCAGGGTCACCTGAGAGGCAGAGTGAGAGTGGGATTCAGTAAAGTGAGGAGATGAAGACCCAAAAGCAGGAATAATAGGGCAACGTCAGCTAAAAGTTGGAAGGGGATGGTTGGTGATTGCAATATTCTGTGAACAGGCAGTAGCACAGGTGACAGTTCCAGTAGGCATAAGAAAGAATCAGTACTGGGGGTTGGAATCAGAATATACTGTTATGTCCCGAATGGGTGCTTCCGGAATCACAGGAAGTAGACCCTTTGGCCTCAGCATATGAGCTGTGCCCCTCCAATACTGGCAGGGTCTGATTTAGCCATTGGGAACTGCAATGGGAAGTGATGGGAGGTAGGCAGAAGTGGAGGACAGGAGGGAAACTAGCCCTGGAGGTTCAGACAAGGATCAGAGGGTCAGGAGGAGTCGACGAAGTCAATATTCTGATTGGGGAGTGAAGTACATGGTTACTACACTTAAATATGTGTCAGAAAAGTGATACGGATAATTACTAAGGAACCAGAAGGTTAGAAAGCGAGTTTACTGGTAGGTACATTGCATATCGGAACTACGGACGGAAGAATGGAGCACATAATAAAAAAGCAGATCATAATGTGAGGCATGACAGAAGGTACGGAAAGTAAAGAGAACATCGGAGAATGAAGGTAATATAGAAAGTAAGTTCTGGAGGCGATAACAGATGTACGAATGAACACCACGTGTTGCATTGGTCGTAAAGCGACCGCGTGAGCGCATCCACCCATTTCAGATAACGGAACGGAGGATTCTGATGAGAGGGGCACGAGCAGAGAGCGCGGGAAAATCGGATTTGATCGGAAGTCAGAACATCGGATTTCGGAAACGAGCGCGGAATCGTGAACATGGGAAAACTGGTGCTCGATATGGGCTTGACAAATACAAGCATTACCTCAGAGAGCCCTGGTATCAGAGTGACTTGATTAACTTCCTGAAGAAGAACCCTATGGCATTTGCCTTCAGGTCTGAACCTTTAGGAATAGGGTAATGTGAAACCCCTGAGCCTAGTTATGGACCTTCAGCTTTGGCTGTTGAGTCTTTTACAGTGAATTAACACCTACCTGAGCCCCTCAGGTAACCTCTGGACATGTCCTGTAGAGGTTAACTGGGAACTGACTCATTTGTCTGTCCCCTTTGGGGGCTGGGGGCCTGGGGTAGTGTAGGAGGACTGGGTGGAGGGGAAGTAACCAGTCTGGCAGTGCTCACACACTGCCCCTTCCCTGCACACACTACCCTTCAGGATGCATGTGCATGTCAGCCTGTGGGGCCTCAAACCACACTTTCTCATTTTAATGTAGTGTACTATGTCTTGGCATGTATATTATGATTGGGCTGTAATTGAGTCCTGGAATATAAATTATTGAACAAAAAAAAAAAGTATGTTATGACTGGGCTGTGTTCAAGTCCCAGAATATAAATTGATGATAAAAAAAAAAGGCATACAATTCTGTATCCAAAGAAAGAACTTCACCACAAGGCAAGATTCAAGAAGATAAAATGTCTGAGTCAGAAGAATTGGATACAAGGTAAGTGGAAGTGGCAGAGAGAAGAGGGAAAGTAGGAATGGAACCATCTGTAGCTACTACTAGAGATAAAGGGGAAGAGAATGCTTGGTCACAAGTGGCCAAGACTAATTGAAGGTGACAAGTTCACACCTCATCATCCATGGGAGTGGGCATTTTGATGAATTTGATTTGATTGCTAAATTTATCCAGGATTCTGGAGCCTGGTTTAGCAAGAGGATGGAGAAGGTTGAAATGGTCAGAGATGAGTTGGGCATTAGAAATGAAGTCTAATGCCAACAATTGTGTTTTGGTATTATGTACCTGAATGACATCAATGTCACAAGTAAGAATTTTGAGGCCATGATTTTCAGGGAAAGTATGAAAGCAGAAAGAGCACCACTTAGCAAGTTTGAAAAGGTGGAGGTGAATGGGGATAAGGCCAGCAATTGCTTTAATACCTCCAGAAGGTGTGGTCTGAAATGCTCCAGTAATCCAGATAGCAGTGGCTCATTGCATTTTATTAAGAGATTTAAGTAAACCTCAGTAGTGGCCATTGCAGTTGAACCAAAGGCAGAATCCATATGTAGTGATGGGTACTATGTATGAGCAGTAGAGCAGTCTTTTGTTCTTAGGGAAGAAACTGCAGATGGAGTTGCCTAATAGTCATATGCACTTGATAGTTGAGAGCACTTTGGTTGAGTAAAAGCAGATGTATTCTTTGAAGGTAAGGGAGTGGTCAAACCAAAAGCCAAGGTATCATGGGAAGGGCTTGGGGTGGATAAAGATGGGGTCTGAGCCAGTAGGTTGGATATGGACCAGTGGATTAGGTTTGATAGATGGTCAGTTGGAAAAGTAGTAGGCCTCAGTCTTATTGTGTTTGAGAGCAAGGCCCATGTATGTGAGAAATCACCCTCCTCTCCTATGTGGACAATGGCATGCTTATTGCCCAGGCCAAATCCTGGGATGACAACCTTAAGGTTTTAAAAGAAGCTTATGGCATCATCTTTAGGCTCTTTGAGTCCTTTGCTCTTATTTTGGAACATGCCAAATCAGAACTATTTCCCTTCTCATACAAGCACAGTGATGATAACCCTTCAATTGATTTGGAGTATGCCCCATTCACCAGAGAAACTTCATTGTGACCCAAACAGTTCTGGTGCTATTTAGGCTTTTACTTTGACAGGGCTCTGAATTTCAAGTCTACCAAAGTGTTTTTTTTTTTTTTTAATTCAGATTTTATTGCAATAGACTAGCTACTACAAATGGGCGTGCAATAGCAGTCCCAAGACCAAAGCTAAGAAAAGAAAAGAAAAGGGAGAACAGAAACAAAACATAAGAGATGGGGAAGAATGGAGCTAGCTATGAGGCAAGCTACCTAGGTATATTACAGAGAGTGAAGAAAGAGAAGGTCCTTAATGCACATCTGGGGCTCCATGAAGGCATAGCCATTCTTGTCTTGTTAGACAGTGGGTATTGTATTGGTCAAGGGTGACTGGCCCTAGAGGGATTTGGTTGGCGAATGCAAAGGCTGACAGGTTGTCAGAGAGGAAGTTTTGGACCCAGAACATGTTGTTCCAGTCCCTGTATGGTCAGTGATACTTTGGACATTCATATAAGATGTGGTTGCATGACTCGAGTGTCTCGCCATTGCATGTGCAAGTATTGATGTAGCATCCTGGGAAGAAGCACTCTTGGAAGGCACCAATAGGCACATGGTTGGTTATGCATCTTATGAAGCATGTGCACAAATTATTATCAGCACCCATAGAATATTTCATCCATGAGCCACTGTTGGTGTATGTCAGCTGAATAGGTTTCATGTCAGTAGAATTGAGTTGTAGGCAGTTGTGGCCACAGTATGATGGGTTAGACATGAGATCGTGCCATTTGTGGAGGCACTTGTCAGTGTAATGCTTTCAGACATAGCCTAAGGAGGTGTGGAAAGGCACATGCTTGTTATTGTGTATGCCAATTGATGTAGCGAGGCAGTGCACTTGGGAGTGAACAGACCATTTGGCGGAAGAGGGGATGTACCAGAAGTCAATCTGGTTAGAGGGAGAGGAAGAGAGCCAATCATGTAGGAGAGGAGCAACAGTGGTAGAGTCCGGGTGTGCACTGTGGGGACTGTAAGTTAATAAACATTTGGCTGAAGAAATAGAGTCCATGAAAACAACAATGTGGTTACATTTATGGGATTTAGCAAGAGAAATGGAAGAGAAAAGACCTAATCGAAGAGCATATGATTCAGAATCAGAAGAAGTGACTTCTCCACAAGGGAGGACTCAAGAAGATAGAATGTCGGTAGGAGATGAATTGAAGACTATATAGGCAGAAAGTGCAGATAAAGAAGCAGAAGTGGGAACAGAACCATCTGTAGCTACAACAATAGAAGATTGAGAAGAGAAAGCTTGGTTGCGAGCATGGGAGGCAGATTCGATGTGATGAGTGTGAACATTATCATCCATAGGGGTGGGGAGTTTATGAAATGAGATTCAGTTTGGGAAAATGTCAGAGACTCATTCACCTGGTTTGGCAAGGGGGTGGAGAAGATTGAAAGAATCAGATATGAGTTGAGTGTCAGATACAAAGTCTAATGCTGTGGAATGTAATTTGGACTTGCATGCTTCAATGTGGTCAATGTTGTGGGTGAGGAGTTTGAGACCGTGATTGGTCGGGAGAGTATGGTATCTAAATGAGCAGTGTTTAGCTAGCTTGAATAGATGAAGGTGAATGGGGATGAGACCAGCAATGGCCTTGATTCCTCCCAAAGGGGTGGTACAGAATGCTTCTGTGATCCATATAGTGGCTGCTCATTGCATCTTTTGCAGTTGTTTAATTAGGCCACAACATTTTCCATGTCGGTTAAACCAGAGGCAAAAACTGTATGTAGTGATAGGTACTACACATGATCTGTATAGAAGTCTCTTATTTTTTGGCAAGAGACCTTGAATGGAATTGCCTAAAAGCCTCATACATTTGACTGTGGACAAAGCTTTGGTTGAGTAAAATTGAACATGTTCATTGAAGGTCAGGGAGTGGTCAAACCAAAACCCCAAGTAGTGGAGGTATGGTTTAGGATGGATATTGATCAGTTGAGAGCTGATAGGGTGGATGCAAATGGGGGGGTTTGGTTTGTGTGATGGATGATTGGAAAAATGAAAGGCCTCAGTCTTGTCGTGTTTGAGAGTGAGGCCCATAGAAGTTAGGAAGTTTTTGATCTCCCAATATAGTTTTCCTAGAATAAAGGCATTAGTGTAGAATGATTCAGATTGTACTAATATAAGACCATTGTCTACGAAAGAGATAACTTTGCCATTAAAGGAACTAGAAAACCTGTGGATAAGTGGCGAAAGAAATAAAGCAGTAAGGATAGGGGAAAGTGCAGAACCTTGACCTATGCCTACAGAAGAAGGAAAAGATGGAGAACTGTTATTGTTCCAGGAATATGTAGTGAAGCAGTCTGAAAGGTAATTAATAAAGAAAGAGACAACACAATCAGGAAAACCATGATGAGAAAGAATGGCAGTAAGGAGTGAGTGATTGATGGATGGGAAGAATTGCACTATGTCAAATGCTAGGATGCTGGATTTGAGTTTTTTCCCCCAACCATTTCGAATATGATGAGTAATGAAGACACCTGCATCTTCCATAGATTGCTGCATGAGGCCACCAAATTGGAGGGGATGGACCAAGTCGAGGGAGACAGCTTCAAACTGCATTCGTTTGGACAACATTCTTTCAATAAGTTTGCCAAGAGTGTTAAGGAGCATGATAGGACAAAACATTTTTGGCATGTTGTAATGCAGTTTATTCAGTTTAGGAATGATAACCAACATGGATGCTTTGAAATAAGTTGGCCAGTAAGAGAACTTAATACAGTTTGAAGTGAAGTTGACAAAGTCATCTCTAAACTTAGAGTGTGACATCAGCAATTTGATGTGGGCCCAAGATAGGTGGTCTGGACCTGGGGTGGATGAATTGGAACAGGGTTTGAGAGCATCCCAAAGTTCCTGATGAGAAAATGAGGAAAAATTTCATGAGGGCTGCTGTCAGATGTGGGAGGTGACATGATCAATGTTGAGTGGTCGATTGGATGCAGAATTATAGGTAGAGTGGAGTGCATGCCACAGGGAGTTGAGGTCGTCACATGTTTTGCCCTGGAATGATATAGACTCCATAGGAGGGAGAGCTCATTTGCTGACCCAAGACATAAGGTCCCAGGGTCATCTTTTCTCATTGGAAATTTCTTCGATTTTGTTGTCAAAGAAATTTCGTTTGGCATTACGAGTGGTCTTCTGGAAATGTTTCCAGTTGGCCTTGGATTTATTAGCTCTAAAGCTTTTTATGGCTTTAGAACAGTCTTTGGTCCACCATGGTTTAGACCACTTCGTAATGTGAGAAGGTATAGCATGATTGATCCATTCCTCAGAAATAATGGACTGGAGTTGATCTGCATAGTGTTGGACATTGTATGATGAATTATACATCGGATTAAGGGTTTTGGCCTGGGTAATGATGGCTGTGATGAATGCAGATTCTTCTTCTGAGTCTTGAGGGATAGAGAGCTTGGTGAGAGGAGGAGGGACATTTGAGTTTAATTGAAGGTTGATGGAAAGTGGTATGTGGTCTGATTTGAGAGCTAAATCATGGCAAATACAGTGTGTTGGGGAGGCATTCATTTCCACCAAAAATATAAGATCAATGACTGTGTGGTTCTTATTAGGGTCATCTGGTATGTGTGTGAAGATTTCCTCTGGAGGGTTGATCAGAGATGATAGAGTGAGACTGACAGTGTTCATTAGCTCTGTTAGCTGGTTGGCTCATGCCATGTGATAGGGGGCTAGTGGGTCCCATTCCAGCAAATGGGTGTTGAAGTCCCCCCCAGTGCATAGGAGAGAGGGAGGAAGAGTACATGATTCTATATAATCAAGAGAGGAGTCATTTTCAGAATCAAAATACAAATTGAGGATGAAAAGTTTTTTGTTTGTAAATGAGAGAGAAATCAGTTGAAAGTCAGGGGAGTCAACTATACTTGTTTCAGTTCTGGGAAGAAGATGACTAATAGAGGAATTGGCATAGGAGATAGTACAAGTTTTATGAGACTTGTTATTCAGTAAAATCCAGTTCTGACTAGTAGGGGGTCCATCTAAAGGTTCTCCTTCAGAGTCTTTAGAGGATGGGATGTTTCAAACAAAACCAACGGCTGGTTCTTGAATGCAAAGTAAATGGAAAAGTTTGAACAATGGGTCATTAAGGAGAGAGTCCATAGTACTATGATTCTTCTGGATGTTATAGAACAAAACAGAAACTATAGAATTAGAGCATAGAGGAGGGAGGGATTGATCAGACATTCACAGCATGGGAGTTAAAATTGTGACAGTTCTTTTCCAATTTGGGTTCCTGGAGTTTGATGTTGATCCATTCACGATCAAAACAGTGTCAGAAAAATGGGCATTTCTCACTATTGACGAGATGGTCTTTGGAATCACATGACAGACATTGGAAGGAGTTGATGTGGGGGCAAATGGTGATGTTTGCTGGGGTAGGGTCACATGGGTTAGGGCTGGGTTTCCACTCGACAGCAAAAGCCATCGTGGCAGTGATTGTCAGTGTAGTGAGGGTCACCACAGATAGAGCACCTTGGGTTGCATGCCTTGCAAAGGTGGGTTGGATGGCCCCATTGCCAGCACCTGGAACACAATGGGCTAGCAGTTTGCATAGTAGCACCACAGAAGGTGCAGACATGATTCTCAATCAGGATTGTATGATTAATAAGTAGTTTGGCCCTAGTGGCCAATTGGGAATCCCAGAGATTGAAAAAGAGGTTAGCTGAGTCTGAATGGGGTGAGATGCAACAGAACCTCAGTTTGCTGACTATGTGGTCAATGACATCTTTGTAGTCAGATGACATAATGGTGTCAAAAAAGTCATTCATGGTATGGGGAGAACCATCTGGGTGGAAGTAGGGGATATTTGTCAATTTGACAAACAATTTTGACATGGGGAGAGCCAGGGAGACGGAATCCCTGATCTCGGGTGATGCAAAGAAGGACCTGTTAGAGTCCATAATACCTTTTTTAATGAGAAGGAGTTCCTCATCAGTAGCTGCTCTGTTGGTATTAAGCCAGAGGGTCTTTGCAGTTAGGCAGGCGGATTTGACCCTCAATAAGAATCCTTTTTGATAAAGGACATTGTTACAGTTACAAATGACCAAATCAAGGGACATGATAGAGAGAGGGGTGAAAACATCATTAAATGGAATTACAATGTTTTTACAAGAAGGACCTTGGGTTGCTTTTGGTTTATTGGTATTGTTGGAGGGAGGGTGTGGTGAAGCAGAGCTGGAGTTTGTCTGCTTTGGGTTTTTGATGTCACCAGCAGACCTGAGGAAGTTGATGATGTCAATTGGTGACATCATAGGGAATTGGTTTTGGAGAGTTGCATATTTTTGCAACTCATCCAGTGAGAAAGAAGGGAGAGGAGACATGGCATTGGCATATGAAGCATGTCAAGTGGAAGGGGTGGGGGCATTGGACCTTGGCTTAGTCTGATTGTTGACTGGGGGAGGCATGGAAGTAGAAGTGGTCTTAGGGGGGGGGGGTGAGCCAGGATGGTAAGCTTGTTAACTGGTTTGGCTGGAGCAGTCAGTTTACAAGCATGGGAGCAAGGATGGGTGACTTCAGTCCAGGAGCTAGAGTTGACAGCTGGACCACAAGTCTCAGCTGCTTTAGGTGGACTAAGAGTCACACCTTTAGAGGGACTGATAGTCTCCTCTGGGATAGTGGGGGGAATGGGTGGAGCCATGTCAATATCTTTGTTAAAATTTGATGACTCACCTGGTTTATTGGCCAGTTGGACTTTACTGACTGTGAGTGCCTTATCTAATTCATTGTCGAAGTGGACTGATGGAGGTTGGGCAGGACCAGGAGTGGGGGAGGGAGTGGGAGAGGGTTGGATGGGTTGTTTGTCCCACCTCCATTGGTTATGTGTCTTGGTGGACATAGGAGTGGGAGTAGGAGAGGGTTTGACATTCTGGGACTGCCCAGTAACGTCTTGGGGGAGAGGGAAAGGGCAAGAACTCTGGGACTGCCCAGTAGTATCTTGCAGAGGGAGAGGAGGGGGAAATTGAAGAGAAATGAAATTGTGCAAGGAGACCTGCATACTGTTGTATGGGACCATTGCACCAAGGAGAGTGGGACTTTTAGTGATGATTGTTAGAAGATGGAGAAGATGTGTTGAAAAGGAGGCAGGTAGGCTTTGTTTGTTCTCAACAGCCATGTTGAGCCCAGAGTTAATAAAGTCAAAGAGAATATCAATGACTTCTAAGCAAAGCTTTGAGTGCACAGTCGGATGAGTATCGACCTCAAAAAGGGAATTGATGATGTCATCCTTAATGGATGACTCATCTATTCCATGGGTTGCCTTGAGGTTGGCAGGTGTTTCAGGAGTGAAGGTTGGAATAGCAGGGAGGGGGTCGGATGGCTGAGATTCATCCCAGGCAGCACCTGGGGTGGGTGGAACAATGGATAGAGAGGCTACATAGTGTTGTGCCTCTGTAGGAAGAGTGTGTGCAGATGGTGTGATTTCAGGAGACATAATGTTTTTGTCTTCTGAGTGAGAAGGGGTGATAGAAGGGTGGAGAGACTTAGCAGTACTGTGACTATTGCTAGAATCTCCATTGTTGCTGTGAGCCACAGATGCAGCATCATTGTTGTCTTGAATTCACATGGTTTTTGTCAAAGTGGCCATGTGAGTGTCTGTAGAAATGGAACATTTAGTTCCAATAGATGGGGTGGGGGACACTGGTCAACGAGGGTGGTATTCCTCTTTGTTTGGTTCCTGGAACAGTCCTTCAGAAGGAGAATGAGGAAGAGAAGGAGCAGGCTTGGATGCCAGACTGGCTGATGAATGGTGATGGTGGATGCTGCAGGCAACGTTAGTGGCTTTCTTTACAATGGAACCAAGGAGGCTGCTAGACTCCTTGTTCTGAGACATCTGTAGAACTAGTTCTTTATTCCTTTGCACTATGAATAACCTGTCCACTGAGACAATGGTAGTGGTTACTAGGAAAGGAAGGAACTGCTACCAAAGTGTTGTCCATGGTAAAGTCTATGGGCATGCTTGGTAACTCCACTAGGGGCCTCTCAGCTGAGCAAAAGAGGCTCCTTTACAGATCATGTATTGTGCCCATTGCTACATATGGGTATAGGCTGTGGTTCTTTGAAAAAGCCAGAAAGAAAGTCCTTTTCAAGCAATTCAACACAATACAGCAAAAAGCTGTATTGTGGATCTTAGGGGCATTTAGATGTTGATAGGTGCACATGGGGAGTATGGAGACAGACCTAACAGCAAAGAAATGAAGTTGATTGATTGAGAATTAAAGGAGATATAAGTGAATTACTGTGGACACCTGTAAGAGACTTAGGTCTAAAAGATACAATACTGGAGTTCCTTACACTCTGTATTGAAGGCATCAAAGCCTTGGAGGGCACCCCCTTCAGTAATCCAGACCAGATTAAAGCTGCTGTGCAAACAGTGGCCAATGTCTTTTCCATGGCATGGGATTACTGTGCCAAGGAGGTTAATATCTTATCATGCTCTAAACCCTGGTGGAACAGGGAGTGCCAAGAAGTGCTTGATTGGCATAGGGCTTCTCAGGCTCCAGAAGATTGAGCTAAGTTCAGGCAAACAACCAAAGTTACCAAATGGGCATTCTTTGATGATAAAATTATGAAGATTGCCACCACTAACAAGCATCTGTGGGACCTAATGGAGTGGGTCAAACAATGCAAACTTCCAGCAGCCAAAGCCATTTCCTACAATGGTACCCCCTGTCATGATTTGTCCTCTCTCTGGGAAGCATTTCATGGTACATACAATATGGCCTCAGACTGCTTGTGTGACACCAGTGTCCTGAAACCCCTTCCTACAGCTGCCCTGAAGGAGTGGATCCCTTTCTCAAAATTAGAACTTGAAGAGTGTTTGTCCTCATGCTCCAATGCCTCTGCCCCAGGACTGGACCATGTCTCATAGTCTCACCTAAAGGAGATTGTGGCTGAAAGATGCCATGACATCTTCCTCACCATAGCCAATGCTTGCTTACAATGCAGACATTGGCCAAGGCATTTCAAAGAGTCAGTTTCCATGATTATCCTAAAACCAGGGAAACCCTCATATTCCACTCCCAAAACATTCAGGCTGATTATGCTTCTGAACACATTGGGTAAACTCATTGAGAAGATGCTGTCAAAACAGCTCCAATTCAACTCCATCAAATATGGGGTATTTTATCCTAATCAGCTGGGTGGCATTTGTTAAAGGTCTACAGAAGATGCCAGGCTGTTCCTGACACATGTCATGAGGAGCAGCTAGGTCAGGGGACTCAAGACCAGTGTGGTGGCATTTGACATCATGCAGTTCTTTCTATCTCTAAACCATAACATGCTAATGGCCATTCTGGTGAAGTAAGGTTTCCTGCCTAATGTGGGAAAGTTCTTTGCCTCTTACCTAATGGGAAGAGCTACCTCATACTTATGGGGACAGTTCTCCTCAGACCCTATGGATGCTAATGTGGAAGTCAAACAGGGCTCAGCCTTGTCCCCTGTTCTGTCAGTACTGTATCTTGCTCCCTTTATGAAACTTTTTGATGAGAGGGCCCACCATCTCAAAGCCACCCTCCTCTCTTATGTGGATGATGGCACCCTTATTGCCCAGGCTAAAACTTGGGAGGACAACCTTAGGATTCTGAAGGAAGCCTACAGTATTATCTTTAGACTGTTTGAGTTGTTCACTCTGGTTTTGGAACATGCCAAATCAGAACTCTTCCACTTCTCATGCAAATGTGGCAATTTTTTTTTTTTTTTTTTTTTTTGAATCAAGGTTTATATCACAGTGCCTGGTAGCAGTCCACACCTAACTACACATACATGCAATCAGGAAATAGAGAGAGAAAAACAAATGTTCAGGGACAAGATGATATGCAAAAGAAAAGAAAGTCCTTCCACTGCCATCTCACAACAACTTGAATGACCTCACCTAATTTGCTGAAGCTGTGTACCACTCCTTCATACTTCATATCCTGGAGAGAAATAAAACATGAGTAGGTGGGCATGAGGCCCTCATAATACATATTGAGAGGATGTGACAAATGTGGCAATAATAATCCCCTGATTGATCTGGGCTATACTCCCTTCACCAGAGATACTCCACTCAGACTTAAGCAGTATTGGCACTACTTGGGCTTCTATTTTGACAGGGCTCTGAATTTCAAAGAACACATCAGATACTATTCCATCAAAGCATTGTCCACAGTGAGAGTCATGGGCATGCTTGGCAATTCCACAAGAGGTTTCTCTGCCAAACAGAAGAGACTCCTCTATAGAGCCTGTGTTGTACCTATCACTACATATGGGTATAGACTGTGGTTCTTTGAGAAAGCTTGTAAGAAGGTCATTCTCAAACAGTTCAACATAATGCAGTGGAAGGCTGCCTTGTAGATTTTAGAACTTCCCCAACTGGTGGAATTGAGGCCACTGCAGGCCTGATTCCATTTCATTTCCATCTTAAGAAATTGGCTGAAAGGGCCACATTCCAGATATCCACCCTGTTGGCTAACCATGCCTTCAAGTCCCTCCTCTTGGAGGAATTCTCTATGGGTGTAGCCCTGCACCTATGCTCTATAACTACAATGACTGAGAAACAACTTTCAGACTGTAAAGGCCCTTTTGTCAAGTCTGATTCTAGGCTCAGGGAGATCAGTGAGTGCTTTGAGCCAGATGCAGATGAAGCATGGCCTGGGCATAGATTGCTTGACCTCTACAGAGATAGAGTAGATTTCCAATCAGCTCCTTGGGACATTGAAAACTGGGAGCCATTCTTAACTCAGATGGAGGGAATTCTTCAAAATGTGGAGAAATCCTCTGATATAGCATGCTATACTGTGGATGCAAGCCATCCCATGCATAGCTTCTACCAGGCCATTTCAGCAGCTTTGGTGTACACCTAAGGAAACCTGGTGCATGCAGCCAGATGCCCTTCAGGTGATGTGACTGCACTGGATGTAGAGCTATTTGCCCTCAGGTTGGCTATCTCCAAGGCTATGGCCTTGGAGGGAGTTGACTGCATTCTTGTGTTCACTGACTCACTGGACCCATCTCCCACATTAGGGCAAATGTATACCTTGGCTATTATTAGATCTCTTTTCCTGTGGATTTCACAGGAGGGTCAATCCATTCAGTTCTGGCAAGTACCCTCAGGGGAACACTGGGACATACATGGGGCTGCACATGAACATGCAACCTCACTTCCTCTGGTGGTGATTGGCACCGCAGTCATTCACTCCCTTAATCAACAATTAAGACATTATGTAGATTCATGCCTCAGTGTCTGACACAATATGTTCCAGACACTGAAATATTGGGGACACCAATTCCTAGACCTGGTAGACTCATCAACTGACAGGCTGATCCAGCCCAGGTACCACTCCAGTGGTTCATAGTTATTTTTTTTTTTTTTTTTTTTTTAAATCAAAGTTTATTGCTGCAAGTAACTACCTACGACAAACAGGTGCACGATAGCAGTCCCAATGTAGATAAGAGAAAAGCATACTACATAACTAAAAAAACAGACAAAATACAAGAGCCCTGGTCGACATGAATGAAAAGTCCGTAAAACAAATCAGAGCCCCCACCTAGAGAGCGAGGGGAAAAGGGAAGCATATGGTGATGCGAGACTTGATTAACCCTTGCGGGCTGTCTCCACGTCGCGTTGGTATCGCCCACGAATCCAATCGTGGTTGAAGCGATGTCGCCAGTATGGACACCGGCGGTTGTTAGATGAGTGGGCGCCTGAGCAGTTCAGGCACCGCAGAGAGTGAGGGCATGACTCACCCTCAGGAGTGGGGGGGATGGGAGGTGTCACTTTGGGGTTGCCTCGGCAACACCCAGCCATAGAACGATGAGAGGCCTCAGAGTGAGGCCCCCCACAACGTGGGCACTTGGGCGCACGGGCGCGACAAGCGTCAGAAGGGTGACCCCAACGCCAGCAGCGCTGACATTGGGGGGTGCCAGTGTGGGAGCGGGCACCCTTGATGAGACAGGACACGCCATTAATCATGACGCGCCTATTGAGGAGGGATGCAGCAAGGGTGCCGTGTTGAGAGTCGACCAAATCGATCCACAGAGTGGCGGAGTCAGATTTGGGGGAGTTGCGAGTGACGCGCATGTGATGCACGTCCTCAAGGGGGAAAAAGGGGGAGTTCTTGAGTTCACCCCTGATGAGGTCAGCCGTGGTGGTGAATCCATTGGACGTGAAGTAAGGGATGTCTGCAATCTTGATAAACGATCGCAAGACAGGGAGAGTAGGGGTAGCGCTGTTGAGCGCAGATGGAAGCGAGGCCTTGATGGTGTTGAGATCGGCCTGGGATGGGACGCCGCTGGTGGAGAAGGAGACAACGCCTGAGTGGAAGTGAGCTGAATCGACATTGAGTGTCGACTTGGCCCGTTTGAGTGCTTGATTGAAGCGTGCGACAAGGGACTGCCCATCTAAGGGGCCCCTTGCGGGAAACCCTGACCCCCAATTATTTGGACTGAAGGTGATGTGGAATCAACTCGAGCCAGAACCTGACTATTTTTAACTGTATCAGGCTGACTGGTGTAGGATTTAGTCCTCTCAAGCCAAGGGAGCATTCTCTGACATCCCTTGCTACGGCCCATGGCTTGATCCAGGTCCCACCCCAGAGCCACTTCCCATTACCCAGCAGCCAGTTCAGTGATGCCATCAAGGCCTGGATCCCTGTGCTTAACTGTCTGGGCTCTACACCTTGCAGGCACTGCTACCAGATTGGTTCCCAAGGTCACCCTAGAGGTACTTGACATAGGGTCATTGGTCAGTGATCAGCCAGCACCCTTGATCTGGAGATTGGGTTATGCCTACTAACTACCAGAACTATGCTGAAGTGAACTGGTGGGGGGTATCCTGTTCTGGCTGGCTTTTTTCAGCATGCTTCCCAATTGGACTGTTTTTACCCCATTTCCCCCCTCTTATAATGCCCTATTTCCAGTAACAGCCTGAGATATACCCGAGATTAAGCTCCTTTACCAAGGAAGCACTGCCACCTTCAGGCAGTATATTGGACTTGGGTGAAGCACCCAGCTTAGTCACACCATTACAGTGTGACATCACTACATGACTTGCTGCATGGCTGAGTGGAATGCCCACGCTAGCCTGATAGATCTCTCCCCAAGATCAGAAAGTCAGTTTGAACCCCTGGGGGTACCAACAATCTGGCCACTTGGAACCTCCCGAGACCCAAATAGGACCATACAACCATTTCGGAGTCACCCGAGATTATTGCTAAGCAACCACGCTTCACGCACCGGTAGCCCCCAAAGAATGCATCCCCAGGGGTTTGAACCCGGGACCATACAGCTGAAAGGTCTGGCAGGAATTAAGCCTACATCCAAACCCCTCGACCATATGGCTGACGTGGTTCATAGTTATCTTGTTTCAAGAATAGCCTGCCATCTCTCATGGCCTGCTTCTTTAGATGCCTTACAGGGCATGCCCCAATTGGGTCTTACAAAGCCCAATTTCACCCACACAAGGACATCTCATGTCCATGTGGCTCCACTATGGTAGAGATGCATAATCACATCTTGTGCCACTGTAAGTGGTACAAGCACCATCTCAGGGAGCCCTGGTATCAGAGTGACCTAATTAACTTCCTGAAGAAGAACCCAATGGCATTTGCCTTCAGGTCCAAACCTTCAGGCATAGGATAACATGAAACTCCTGAGCCCTGTTATGGACCTTTAGCTCTGGCCATTGAGTCCTTTATGGTGAATTAATACCTATCCAAGCCCCTTGGGTAACCTCTGGATGTGTCCTGTAGAGGTTAGCTGGGAATTGACCCATTTGTCTGGCCCCTTTAGAGGCTGGGGGCCTGGGGCAGTGCAAGGGGACTGGGCAGAGGGGAAGTAACTTGTTTGGCAGCACTCATGCACTGCCCCTTCCCTGTGCATACTACCTTTCAAGATGTGTGCACATGTCAGCCAGCAGAGCCTTAAGCCACACCCTCTCCTTCTAATGTAGTATACTATGTTTATACATGTATATTATGACCAGGCTGTGGTTGAGTCCCAGAATACAAATTGTTGAAAAAAAAAATAAGATGTTAAACTTGAAGTATGCCAATGACTGGACAATCACTCCAAGAAACTGCCTGTCTCACATCATACTGGGGCACTTAGGTCTAGCCCAGAAGAGTCTAAAAGGATAGGGGATGGTAAGATGGGGTATTGGGTAATAACAAGCCAACCATAATAGACAGGCCACCCCTACCATTGCAGCCATGCCTTTGGAGACCTCCTATGGGGGATAGCAGATGGTCATTAGTAGGGATAACCCAAACTCCAGGACAGTAGATGGAACTGGAAAGACTCAGGCTTGCTCAGGTTGATCTGGGACTGTCCCACAGAACACTTTGTAAGCTTCTATGTGATAACCACCCTGGTAGCAGCCCCTGCAAGACATAGATCCCAGACACTTATCACATGGATCTGCGGCCATAAGGCCATAAGCAAAGTGGGTGCTGGGGAATGGGAAGCTGATCCAGGGGTAGCACCCTGGAGGTACCCATGTTATGTGGCTCTGCCTGCCCAATCAGTGAGCCATAGCAGATCTTGGGGAGAACCCTTGATCTGGCTTGAGAGATCTAAATCCTATGCTAGTGCATCCCTGGGAAGATTAGGGTGTATGCACTTAAGTTGATACCAGGTCAGTATCCAAGCATTCAGTTAGTATCATGCACAGCCAAGTAGTGAGATTCCATACTTTGCACCCTATAGGAAGGTGCCAAAAGGTTGGAATGGCCCTCTGGGGTACTAGCCCTTCTCACTAGGCCTGAAAAACTTGAGCACTTTACCCAGTTTGGGGAGTGAGCCAATGTACCTGTGAAACATGGCATAAGAGTAGACAACCTTGGGGTTCTAAAAGAAGCCTATAGAATTATCTTTAGACTTTTCAGAGCCTTCACTCTGGTTTTAGAACATGCTAAATCAGAGCTCTTCCATTTCTCATGCAAATGCAGGGATGACAACCCCCTGATTGATTTGGGCTATGCCCTGTTTACAGGAGACACTCCTCTCAAATCCAAGCAGTATTGGCACTACCTGGGATTTTATTTTAATAGGGTTTTAAATTTTAAGGAGCATGTCAGATACTATTCAACCAAAGCATTGTCTATGGTGAAGGCCATGGGCATGCTAGGAAACTCCATAAGGAGTTTCACTGCTAAGCAAAAGAGACTCCTCTACAGATCATGTGTTGTACCCATTGCTACATATGGGTATAGGCTATGGTTCTTTGAGAAGAAGGCTCTTCTCAAACAATTCAACATAATGCAGCAGAAGGCTGTGTTGTGGATCTTAGGGGCATTTAGAACATCCCCCACCAGCAGAGTTGAGGTTATATCAGGCTTAATTCCATTTCACTTCCATTTGAAGAAGCTGGCAGAAAGAGCCACCTTCCAAATCTCCACCCTGTTAGCTAATCACATCCTCAGGTCCCTCCTTAGTGAGGAATACTCTATGGGTGTCCAGACACACCCATGCTCCATCTCCCTGCTGACTGAGAAGCAACTTTCAGACTGCAAAGGCCCTCTCCTCAAGCTTGATTCCAGACTCAGAGAAGTTAGTGAGCACTTCAAGCTGGATACAGATGAGGCCTGGCTGGGACATAGGTTACTCAATCTCTATGGAGATAGAGTGAATTTCCAATCAGCTCCCTGGGACATTGAGGACTGTGAGCTATTCTTGACTCAGATGGAGGGAATTCTCTGAAATGTAGAGAGATCCCCCATTACAGCTTACTGTGCTGTGGATGCTAGTCGTCCCATGCATGGCTTTTACCAGGCCATCTCAGCAGTCTTGGTGTATATCCAAGGAAACCTGGTCTATGCTGCCAGATGCCCTTCAGGTGATGTTACTGCACTGGATGCAGAGCTGTTTGCCCTCAGGTTAGCTATCTCCAAGGCCATGGCTTTGGAGGGAGTCAACCAAATTTTGGTATTTACTGACTTGCTAGCTCAGGCCTGGTGAGCACTAAACCCCTCTCCCATGTCAGAGCAAATGCATGCCCTAACTATTATTAAAGCTCTTCTTCTGTGGATTTCATGGGAAGGACACTCCATCCAGTTTTGGCAAGTACCCTCAGGAGAATGCTGGGACATACACAGGAGGGCGCACAAATATGTGACCACACTCCCCCCAGTGTTGATTGGCACCACAGTCATTCACTCACTTAACCAGCAATTGAAGCACACAGTCAATTCATGCCTCAGCACCTAGTGCAATATGTTTCAGGCACCTAAATATCAGGGACATCAGTTCTTAGATCTGATAGACCCATTGACCAATAAGCTGATCCAGCCCAGGTACTACTCTGGTGGCTCCTGGCTAGCATGATTCAAGAAAAGCCTGCCATCTCTCACAGCCTGCTTCTTTAGATACCTCTTAGGGCATGCCCCAATTGGGTCTTACAAGGCCCAATTTCACCTATATGAAAACATCTCATGTCTGTGTGGCTCTGCCATGGTGGAGACATGTGATCACATCTTGCATTGCTGTAAATGGTACAAGCACCATCTCAGGGAGCCCTGGTATCAGAGCAACCTGATCAATTTCCTGAAGAAGAACCCTATGGTATTTGCCTTCAGGTCTGAACCTTCAGGCATAGGATGACTGCAAAACCCCTAAGCCCTGTTATGAACTTTCAGCTTTGGCTGTCAAGTCCTTTACAGCAAAGTAATGCCTATCCAAGCCCCTTAGATAACCTCTGGATGCATTATGTAGAGGTTAGCTGGGAATTGACCCATTTGTCTGGCCCCTTCAGGGGCTGGGGGCCTGGGGCAGTGCAGGGGGACTGGGCAGAAGGGGAGTAGCTTGTCTGGCAGCACTCATGTGCTGTCCCTTCCCTGCACACACTATTCCTCAGGATGCATGCACATGTCAGCTGGTGGAGCCTTGTACCACATCTTTATCTCTAATTTAGTGTACATTCATTTGTTTGTATGTTATGACTAGGCTGCAATTGAGTCCCAGAATATAAATTGTTGAATAAAAAAAAAAAACATGGTGTAAGAGCCCACCAATAAGGGAGGGCCCAAGGTGGTCCATCAGAAGGTATATGGTGCTTCAAGAGACCAGTGTTATGAAGCTAAGGGTAGCAGGTTTGTTGGCCATATGGTCAAGGGGTTTGGATATAGACTTAATTCCTGCCAGACCTTTCAGCTGTGTGGTCCTGGGTTCAAACCTCTGGGGATGCATTTCTTCAGGGGCTACCAGTGTGCAAAGCATGGTTGCTTAGCAATAATCTTGGGTGACTCCAAAATGGTTGTATGGTCCT
>JAEUWS010001101.1:0-20522 GCA_018524945.1 Podaxis sp. C-F-92630
ACATGATGTCACAGTCACCACCACATGACAGGCCCAAGCCTCCCTCATGTGCCCCTTCCCCATGTAACAGGGTCACACCCCCTGCACATGACTCCAAACCAGCACCCGCCAGAGCACCTCCTCCCCCTTCCAAGCATAAACCCTTTTATGCTACTTGTGGCCCCACTCAGTGCCAATTCTTCCTAGACACCAATGCTAGTGCCCTAGCTGGCACTCACATCTCCCTTCAATCCCTTATCATGTGCTTCAATCAAGCACTTAAATGAGCTAAATTGACACTCAACATTGACTCAGCTTGCTTCCACTCAGGCATCATCACCTTCTCCACCAGCAGTGTCCCCTCCCAGGCCGACCTGAATGACATCAAGGCCTCGCTTCCCTCTGTGCTCAACAGCGCCAATGTCACTCTCCCTGTCTCATGATCCTTCATCAAGATCATCGATGCACCCTTCCTCACAGCCAACAGATTCTCACTCACAGCTGACCAAGTCAAGGCTGAGCTCACACACTCCCCTTTCTTCCCCCTTGAAGACATGCACCACATGTGTGTCGTCCACAATTCCACCAAGTCTGATTCCCCCACTGTGTGGATCAACTTGGTAGACTCCCAATGTGGCTCTCTCACCACCTCCCTCATCAACAGGCATGTCATGATAAGTGGCATGTCCTGTCTCACCAAGGGCACCCACTCACACACTGGCACTCCCCAATGTCAGCAATGCTGGTATTGGGGACATCCCTCTGATGCTTGTTGCACCTGCGTGCCCAAGTGTCTGCTCTGTGGGGGGCCTCATTCTGAGGCCTCTCACCGCTCCATGGCTGGGTGCTGCTGAGGCAACCCCAAGGCTTCCCCCCCCATTCCCCCCACTCCCAAGGGTGATGCATGCCCTCACTCTCCATGGTGCCTCAACTGCTCTGGTGCTCACTCATCCAATGACCACCAGTGCCCATACTGGCACCATCAATTTGACCATGATTGGATTTGCAGGAGATACCAACATGATGCTGAGTCAGCCAAGAAAGCCCCCTCTGGGGGTCATAAGGGCTAATTTGGTGTCACCATATGCCTACCCTTTCTCCCCAGCCCTCTAGGCTGGTGCTCTGATCTGTTTCTTGTACTCTTTCATTCATGTTGTCTGGGGCACCTGTACTTTGTCTGATTTTGTTTGTGTTTCAGTTTCTCTCTTCTTTTATGTAACTTGGGACTGCTATTGGGCACCCATTTGTCATAGGTAGTACTTGCAGCAATAGATTTTGATTAAAAAAAAAAAAAAAAAAAAACCTCAATGTTGACCTCACTCATCACCCAATTGACTGAGGATATGAAACAATTCATTGACATGTTTCAGCTCAAGTTCAATGTCTTCCAGAAGTCCCATGATGCAAAGCTGTGGGGTGCCCAGGTTGCATGGGTTCACAAGAATGTTATGGATCCATTTAGCAAGAAGTTTGGTCCAGCCAACAAAGCAGTCCTTCTTGTAAGTAATTATTATATATTAACAGCCTTGTTGCTAACTGTTGATGTCACTTCTGTAGGCAGTTAATTGCTATTTGAGAAATCATAACAGTATGAGAACTTCTGGGCAGAAACAAAAGCTGAGTAACAGGCATTCAAGTTCCTTGTCAGCTCACACAGTCCCCTGGGTTCAAATAATGGCCAAGAAGAAGCAAGACCTGCTCAATGAACAAATGAATCAACTCAAGGTCTCCAAGGATGTTGGAACATCTGGTTCATATTTCAAGCATTTCTATCAAGTCAGGGGCAAGATGGCAGCAGAAGCAACCCAAGAAGACATAATCCATTACAAGGCAATGGCAGACAAAGAGACTGCTCATCTCAAGGCCCTTCCAACACTTGACAACATTGAAGAGTGAGTATTGTTAGATTATAGATTTGCTATCCATTCTTATAATTCCTTTCCAGGTGACAGTCTACAATGGCTGAGGTGATCAGTAATGCCATTGGAAAGCACCTTGGCTGGAAGAAGTCTGGCCAACTCAGGGACACTGTATGCTTCTTTGCTATTGCTTATCGGGTGCCCAACCAAGAAATTGATGGTGATTTGTGAGTTTTTTGTGTCTCACCTTTCCATGTGCTTGCTAATATTTCCAAAGTTCAGTAATGTCAAATCTCACTATTGATACAAATGATAGGGATGCACAAGAGTTGATTGATTGCTTTGGACAAACTGATTACCCAGTGTTAAAAGGGTTAGTGGATTATATCTTAAATCACATTCAGGTTGAGTTCATATTTCTCATTCCTTGTATCATAGGTGATTCCAAAGAAGTTGACTTGGAGAACATGACTCCAAAGCAGCTTTGTGCAGCCATTCTCTGTTTTGTCATGGAATCTTGGGGTGAGTTTGAATCTATTCTATAGAGATTTTCATTGACACATATTTAGAATCAAACAATGGCAACCTTCAATCTGCAAGTAACATACCCTGGAAAGCCTTGGAGACTCCTGAAGGTTGATCAATATATTTGGTGTCCAACACCAAGTTTGTGGCACTGTCCCCCTTTCACCTGGAGAGAATTGCCTCTCTTGACCTCCTCAAAGACCTTGTTATGGAGATCCACAGTACATATCCCACCATTTTTACCCCCTACCATAAGCAGTCAATTTCTGTAGCTGATGCCAGCCCTCTTCAGTCAGGTCCTCATGACAAATCCTCTACACAATTGTCATCTGATGGTTCTATGACAGTTGATCTACCCTGTGATGCCATGCCTAGTATTACACCTACACATGTCATGGATCCAGCCCATCCTGTCCCAGAGTCACCTCCCTTGGCCAACCCATTCACATCTGCACCACCACATGCTCCACTACCTACAGCCTCCAGCTCACCAGCCCCAATGGCCATCACAGCAACACAAGACACTGATATTGAGATGGACAGTCCAACTCCCATGGGTCCCACTACTCTGGCCAAATCAGTCATTCAAAATGTTGTGTTGGCTGAACATGGGGACATGTCAGATGAGCAAGGGGACATACCAACCAAGTCTAGAAGTGGCAACAGCAAGAGTGTGGGTAAGAGATGTCTGAAGGGAAGGAAGGCCCCCTTGGTGGTTAGCACTTGCAGGAATTTATGAAGCCATACAGTCAATGAGGCCCCAGCTGAGAAATCAGCAAGGTATGTAATATATCCCTTTCATGTTCCATTACTGAAAGTTTTCATAGTTGGCATTCAACACATGTCAAGTCAGCAGCCAAATGATGGATTGGATGAGGTTTTTTGTAGTGATAGTTCTGATTGCTATGTACATGTAATGCTTGCTATGTAGTCTTCAGATGATTGGGAATATTTGGGAACATTTTGATAATACATGTACCTTTTGTGGTAACTTGACTGATCTGTTCATGCATCCATTTGTGCATCTGTTCATGCATCCATTCATGCATCTGTTCATGCATCTGTTCATGCATCCATTCATAATAGAGTGTAAGTGAACAGTTCAGATATGTTCAATCAGTTCATAGAGCATAAGTAAACTGTTCAACTATATTTGAACCATTCATGATCCATTTGTGATCATGTCTATGTACATACTAAGGAAATCCAAGTAAATGGTTCACTGTTGATCCATTGATTGGTTCCAGGTTGAAGACAACTGAAAACTGAGCTAACTCACTGTTCATATTAACTGCTTGGATTGATCCATCAACTGCAGCACCTGATTGATACTCTACAGGCATGTGAGTCCAAAACTAGATCTACAGTGCTTGATTATATATTGGATGCACAACTTATTTCTGACTGGTTTTCCCTACTGGACCCAGTCACCAAACCTGGATCACATATCCTTGATAAATTCCAGGATCATATCCATTTCCATAAATCACCAACCCCTGCAGATGACCAAACTTGTCTTTGTCATATCCAACTCACTTCATCTGCCTGTGATAGGGCCTTCTCATCTCCTGTGTCTCTTACAGTTGCTACAGACACTTCTGTTTCTAATTCTTCTTCTTTTTCTGCCATGTCTTTATATCATGTTTCTGGTTCCTCTGATAAGGACATCCTTTCTTCTTCTCTTCTCCTCTGTGGGGAAGTTCTTTCATCTGATGTTGAATCATATACTCTCTGTCTCAGCATTTTTTTGTCCATCTCTTTAGCTTTCTCCCATAAATATTCTGATATAGTTTTCTTTACAGACTCTATCTCCTCTGCTGAATGTCTATTTAATTACAGTCCCCACAGTACTCATCCTGATGCCATCTGTGCCACTTCCACCATCAATGACTGGCTCACCAGTTTATCACTCAACCAGATCCACTTCTGGTATATCCCCTCCAATGCTAAGTGGTCCATTCATCACCAAGCTCACCACCTTGCCATATCTCTGTGCATCCCCAATAACCAATGTGCCCTGTATAGAACCTCCCTTGGGTACTTTTGTAAACATTACACTGACAAATGTCTCAATCAGTGGAATAACATTATGCAAGACCTGTCACACCATGGTCATAATTGGCTCCCACTCAACTCTACCAACTGTGAACCCATTTGGCTCAAATATGTGAATAGTGGTTCTTATCTTGTGTCATCTCTGGGAGGAGACTCCAATCTCTGTGCTTGCTTTACAAGATGTGTTACCAATCATGCACCTATTGGTACTTTCCATCAGTGCTTCTTCCCAGGGTGCTTGTTACATCCTGGACAGGTGCTTCCAGAATCATGGGAAGTGGACCCTTTGGCCTCAGCATATGAGCTGTGCCCCTCCAATACTGGTGGGGTCTGATTTAGCCATTGGGAATTGTGACAGGAAGTGATGGAAAGATAGACAGAGGCAGAGGACAGGAGGGAAACTAGTCCTGGAGGTTCAGACAAGGATTAGAGGGTCAGGAGGAGTTGACAAAGTCAATATTCTGATTGGGGAGTGAAGTACATGGTTACTATGCTTAAATATGCATCAGAAAAGTGATACAGATAATTACTAAGGAACCAGAAGGTTAAAAAGTGAGTTTACTGGTAGGTACATTGCATATCAGGAATATGGACAGAAGAATGGAGTGCATAATGAAAAGCAGATCATAATGTGAGGCATGACAGAAGGTATAGAAAGTAAAGAGAACATCAGAGAATGAAGGTAATATAGAAAATAAGTTCCAGAGGCAATAACAGATGTACAAATGAACACCATGTGTTGCATTGGTCATAAAGCAACCATGTGAGCACATCTGCCCACTTCAGATAATGGGACAGAGGATCCTGATGAGAGGGGCATGAGTGGAGGGTGCAGGAAAATTGGATTTGATCAGAAATTGGAACATTGGATTTCAGAAATGAGCATGGGCTCATGAATGTGGGAAACTGGTGCTTGATGCAGGGCTTGACAGTGCTACATTATTTCATGCCCATGTGGTGCAGACCTTGAAACTCATGATCATATCC
This sequence comes from Podaxis sp. C-F-92630, assembly GCA_018524945.1. Taxonomy (NCBI): domain Eukaryota; kingdom Fungi; phylum Basidiomycota; class Agaricomycetes; order Agaricales; family Agaricaceae; genus Podaxis; species Podaxis sp. C-F-92630. The sequence goes on from JAEUWS010001101.1 coordinate 5,406, forward strand.
TATATGATTGCCCACTTTACCATTGGCAATACAGAGACTGGAACAATATGTTCTGGATCATTAACTTCCTGAGCAATAACCCAGCAGTGTTTTCTTTCACTAATTAAATCATTCAAGGTCCAGTTACTTTGAATGAATACAATTCATGATGCCTCACTCATCAAGAGTGACTTCAACTTCATGGCAATTTGGATGTTCATTGAAGGACTTGTTAGTACTATATAATAGGTGCTTGCCTTGTAGCTAGCTCCACTGATCCCTCCCCTCTTCTAATTTCATTTTCATTTTCATTTCCTTTTGTATCAGTCTTGGGACTGCTATCACATGCCTTTTTGTATTAGCTTAGTCTAGTGAAATAAACTTGGATTTTTTTTTTAAAAAAAATCATCTGATTCAATCAGACTAATAGAGTCTCAGAAGTCCTTGAGGCAGGCTACTTGGTTCTGTATCCAAGAATCCAAAAGCAAGGCCATGGGTGTTGGAGTATCAGGTATGGAGGTGGCCCTTTGTGCAGTGTGGGAAATAAGCCTAAGATGAGAGAGAACAAGTCAACAATTTGGTACTGAGTTAACAGCAGATGACTCACTAGAAGGGGATGCAGTATTTGCAGTCAAGACATATGTGTTGCAAAGTATAGATGTTGTGTGATCTCTGGAGTGAGGGGTGCTGGGAGGGCTCAAAGGGTGACTCTGATGTGTCAGACAATGTATTTTGACAGTGTGAGGATCATAATGGGTGCCCTTACAAAGAGAGCAGGGGCAAGGGGTGGAGGCAGGCATATCAAACAATAGCACAAGCTGCACAGATTGGAACTGGCTCATTATATGAATGCTTATTGACAGCAACAGCCACCAATAGGACAAGAGGAGTAATAAAACAAAGATTCACTGGGTGGCAGTACTCCTGAACCCTAGGCCTTATACTTGTACACAACATTCATTTCCAGATCCTAACTTTAACTCAGCATAAGACTCCATTAAGGTTACTGGCTGAATGAGTATGGACAATTTTTGTTACAACACTTTGGAAGTGAACAAATCACTGCCATGATAACCTGTGATAATGGAGTACTTGTCCATTGTTGCTTACCTCACACTGAATGCTGATGGCCTGCTGCTGCTAGTACCCTCCAGCAGCATCATTCAGCCATACACAGCATGTTACAATACCTATGTATTAGTTAGGTGTCAGGTGTGGACTTTAATAAGGTATATAATGCTTTCACTCAAGTTCATTCTTACTTATTATCTGTGTACATCTGGAAATGAAGTACTGCAACTCTGTGTCCAACACACTCTCTGTAAGCTACAAAAATCCCATTCCTTAGAGTGTAACTGGTGAGGTAGCAGAGGTCCCAATTGCCAGACCTACTTTCAATAAGTTGGATACTTGATTCTATACTAAGTAGAAGGTATATCACAGGATTATTCAAGAGCATTCCATGGCATTCATCACATGATTCAGGATTTTCATCAAGAGGGCCCAACAATATTTAACAAATGATGCTGTAGTGTATTTTCACTGTTTATAAGGCCAAAAGAAATGGTCTGCATCTTGCAACAATGCAAATCCCATTGCTTAGCCCATCACAAGCTGGATGGAATAGCTGAAACTTTGCTGCCTTGAGAGCATCTTTACAGGCATGTTTGAGCATTACAAACTTATTTGGTGTATATGTATGTATGGTTCTGAGTGACAATTTTAGTACAGTTGCTATTGAAGATGTATATGCTGATACTCCAACACCTTATGCATACCCCATTGACATGGAGCAATTTTATTACTAGTTACATGACTACCTATTCTAACACTTCTCCAGAGTTTATCAACCTTTGCTCCTCTAATGTCACATTTTTGTGAATGGTGTCTAAGCCAACAGCTAGAGAGTCATCTGTGTATCAGACCCTGGCCTGAGTGCTTTCTGGTCTGCCCATGCTATCAGTGATGTATCATGGCAGTCTCTTGTTTACTTCTGAAGTGTTGTGATGAAAAGTCATCCATACTCTGGCTGAACATAGGTTTGTGTGTCAAAGATCATGAGGTATGGCCATCTCCACTTGTACCAACTCATCCTAACCCTGATTATTGATAGGCAGACAATAAATGAGTGCCAGCTTAGGTTACTGAATTAGACATGGAGTATTTATCATATGCAAGAGCATGATTAATATGAATTTGCACCTGAGACCAACTCCACAATGTCCATACTATTCACTGTAACCTAGCATAACTCTGATCATTTGCTTTAACTTAGTGCACTTGTGACCATCCACAAAGTTTAAAATAATTGCTGCAAATAATCTGTGCATTCTAGCAACTTTGATAACAAGATGGCTTCTGGGGACATTCAAGCTGTCTTATGCAACATGCTATTTACTATCACAGCTACCATTGTCCCAGAAATTATTAGGACTATATGCTGATATTATCTCAAGGAGCTGTATCACACATCTGCACTCTCTGGGCATGCATGGGTGATGGAACTACTTGATGGACACCCTGAGAGGATCCATACAGAACTTGGAGTGCATAGACATGTTTTCAGGGAACTCATTCATCACTTGCAGGATGCTGGTTATAAAAGCACACAATGGGTGACCCTGGAAGAACAGCTAGCAATCTTTTTGTATAGCTGTGTTACAGGGCTCATGATCCACCATGTTGGAGAAAGATTTCAGAGAGCTAATGGCACAATTTCTCAGTAAGAATAGTAATATTCCATTTCATTCATATTTCTGAGGCATAGGATACAGTTACTTCAAGCAAATGCTTTGTGTATTTGTATGCAGCCCAATTTATACCAAATATATCAAGATGCCAGATCCAATGGCAGGCAGCCAACTTCACATGCTCCAGAATAATGAGAAACTATGGCTGTTTTTTAAGCACTGCCTTGGTGCTACTTATGGACCCACATACACCTTGCTGCAATATGCAACATTTTAGAGGTATGTTGGAACTGAAAGGGATTTGTCTCACAAAACTGCCTCTTTGCCTATGGATTTGACTTATTGTTTGTCTATGCACTCACAGGATGGGAAGGATCTGCATCAGATGCATGGGTCTTCAAAGATACAATCAGTAGTCCTAGCCCAGGAAGACTGCAAACTCCCAATGGCTACTATCTGCTTGCTGATTTGGGATTTCCACACACTCCCATGACCCTTGTTCTATATTGAAATCAGCACTACCATCTGGTGGAATGGGGATAGGGACAGGCTCAGTATGTGGTGATATTTTAATTTGTGCCATTCTTACTCAGAATTCCTCCAAACAGGCCAAAAAACAAAGAGGAACTATTCAATTTACATCATGATCAGGCCCAGAATGTAGTTGAACATACATTTGGAATCCTCAAGCAGCATTTCCAAATCCTACTTCTTAGTCCTGAATACTCCCCAAAGATCCAGACTCAAATACCTGCTGCCCTTGCTGTCATCTATAACTTCATCTGAATTCATGATCCCAACAAAAATCTTTTACCTGGTGCAAATAGCTCCATATATAACCAGGAAGCAGATCCAGGGGATGGCTATGTCCAGGATCTTCTCCTCCAGATTAATACTGAGCAAAATAAGGCTATAAAGGCATGCTGAGATCAGATTGCAGAGGATATGTGGCAGAGCTATCAAGCCTACCTTCACATGTCCAGCCAAGAAGATATTGATGGATACTTATAAAATTATGATGACAATGCTCAGAACTTGGTTGGCTCACAAGAGCTTGATATTGGCAGTGGGATGGAGAGTGAAGAGTATGATGGTGATAGTGATAGTGAAAGCATCTACAAGTTGTAGAAGTAGAATTAACATGAGAATGATGTCTTCAAGATTCTGCATGTCACTCACTTTCAGGAAACTCACTCAGCTTTACTTGTCCTCATACCTCTCTCCTCTCAATTTTGCACCAAACTCCAACCATTCTCAATGCCAGACAGACAGCAGTGCCCTTCACATATAACTCTGAACTTCTGATTCATTTCAATGTAAAAAAAAATAACAGGATAGGGGTCAAAAAGGGTGTTGATGGGAATGAAGTTAAGGAGTTGCTGGAACAGAAGTTGAGGAGAGGCCAAAGGAAGGAGAGGAGTCAAAGGCAGAGGTCAAGGTGGGATAGTGATTCCAGTGGATCAGAGGAGTCAGATGAGTCAGACAAGTCAGCTGAACTGGATGAAGAAGTCACCAGCAATGAAGAGGACAGAAGGGGAAGAAGGGGAAACAAGGGAAAGAGGACAGAGAAGGAGGTAAGGACAAGAAAGGTGTGGGTTGAAGATGAAGGGAGAAGGAAGGAAGGAGGGAAGGCAAAGGTGTTGGATGAGGTAGCAGAGCTGATGAAGAAGTTAGATTGGCTTGATGTGAGGGACATGGAGTATTTATCAACATATACCCAGCTTGTTCTCATTGCACCAACTGTTGCTGAGAGACTACCACCACTAGTGCAATGGGTCACCACAGCATGTCACTCTGTGATTTTCCATCCTGGGACAAATCAGTTGGCCCAAGTAATTGTGATTGAAAGGACCAATCCATGTACCCCATATACTCAATAGTAAATTCTAAATTAATGAATATATAAATGATACCCTTGAAGACAATAAACAGATTTTAAAGTAGAACAGCTGATTGATATTGACTATGTGATCAGTCTCTGGGAGGGTAACAAACTCCCTTATTCTTTCTTCCTCTATGACCAAATATATGAGGCTTGCTGATTCATCCAGATATTCCAACTCAGGGGAGGGATTCATGGTACCCTTCACAGGCCTCTCATATCCTCATCTGTCTCAGGTGAAACACCATCCAAGACATTATGGCAGGCCAGCACCTTCCTCTTTCAGTAACCACCACTATTATTTCTCCAGAGATGCATAGTGCTGGTTTCTGCTCACTATGGGCTGTCATAAGAAGTCTACTACTACTCATGAATCATTTGAAATCATTCCCAAAACCCCCAATATGGTAAGAAAAACAAATGTTCCCATTGTCTACACTGACAAGCAATTTTTAACTATTGAACACAAGACTGAGATCACCAATGGAAAACTTTGTTGGTGCTCCAACTCCCAAGTATGGCCTCAAGAGTTTTCTTCTTTTTTGTTGAAGACTCCCTTGTCATCCATACCCTCCACACCATCACTGACAAGCCACTCCTTCTCCTCCAACATGGAGCTAGATGCTCCTGCCTCTTCTCCCCCCTAACCTGAGCAGTCTACTACCAAGGCTGCTGCCTCTGCTCTTCCATCTACTCCCACCCCCTCCAAGGTTGAGGATGATGATGAAGGCCCCCTTTCTATGTTGGACTTGATTATTGACATGTCCCAAAACCTTTCAAAGGTGTATCCTGGAGATTTTGTTCCATTCAATCCCCACCTTTTTGCTGCCCTTTGCAACTTCATTTCTGTAATGGAGTCCAAAGATCTTTTCACCAACTGCACACCTCCTTCCACTTGGCATACTCCCCCTCCCCTGGGCAGTATTACTGCCCTCCTAATTGATGCATGTAAACTACATATCAAACATGAGTTGTTCTATGGAACAGCTGATTCAGCTATGGTGGATGCTGATAAAGCATCTACCCCTAACCCTCCCCTGCCACCTCCCACCCAGAGTGATGTGATGTCACACCCACATGATAGGCCCAAACCTCCCTCACAAGCCCCACATCCATGTGATAGGATCACCCCTCCCTCATGTAATTCAAAGCAAGCACCCTGTCCAGTGCCTCCCCCTCAATCAACCAAGCATAAGCCATATTATGCTACTCATGGCCCCTCTCAGTGCTAATTTTTCCTAAATGTGAGTGCTGGTGATCTTACTAGTACTTGTGTATCCCTTCAATCCCTCATTGCATGCTTCAACCAAGTGCTTACTCAGGCCAAGTCAACACTCAATGTTGACTCTGGCTGCTTCCACTCTGGCATCATTGCCTTTTCAACTGGCAATGTCCCTTTCCAGGCTGACATTGACATGCTCAAGGCCTCACTCCTATCAGTGCTCAAGGCCTCACTCCCATCAGTGCTCAAAAGTGCTGACATCACCCTCTCTGTTTCATGTTCTTTTATCAAGATCATCAATGTTCCTTTCTTCTCATCTGATGGTTTCACTCTTACTGTGGACCAAGTCAAGACCAAGGTCACTGCCTCCCCCTTCTTCCCCCTTTCTGACATGCACCACATGTATGTTGTTCACAACTCTCCCAAGGCTGATTCTGCCACTGTGTGGATCAACCTTATTGACACTCACTCAACAGGCATGTCATGATTAATGGTGTGTCCTGTCTCATCAAAGGCACTCACTCATACACTGGCACACTTCAGTGTCAGCATTGCTGGTGCTGGGGTCATCCTTCTGACACCTGCCACTCCCCCAGGCCCAGGTGCCCCCTCTGTGTGGGACCTCACTCCAAGGCCTCTCACTGCTCCATGGCTGGGTGTTGTAAAGGCAACCCCAAAGCAACCCCCCCCCATTCCCCCCACTCCAGCAGGCTTGCCCTGTCCCCATTCTGTGTGCTGTGTCAATTGTCATGGCACTCATGCTTCCAATGACTGCCAGTGCCCATACTGGCAACATCACTTTGACTATGATTGGATTTGTGGGAGATACCAATGTGATGCTGAACTGACCAAGGAGGCCATGAGAGGCTAGTAGTACTGGCAGACACTCTTTGGTGTCAATGTATATTTTCCTCTTCTTTCTCTTCTCAAGTCCTGAACTGTAATCTTTCTCATGTTGTTTGGGGCATCTGTATACTTTTACTTTTTGTTTTGTCTTTTCTTTCTCTTAGTTTTGTAATCCTTGGGACTGCTATTGCACACCCATTTGTCATAGGTAGTACTTGTGGCAATAAACTAGGATTAAAAAAAAAAAAAAAAAAAAAAAAAAAACATGTTCCAGGGCAACAATGATGCATGCTCTGTCATGTGCCCACATCATCAGAGAGCCCCCAGGTATAACACCCAGCAATTCAAGGCACCAGAAGTCCCTCCCATTGTGTCAGCTATAGACATGCACTTCTTTGCCAGAAGGAACAGCATAGTAAGGGCCTCCCCCAACCAAAACATTACCACTACCACCTGGAGGGCCCAATGTGTCTTCATGTGAGATTTTGCCAGTTTTGAAAAGGGGAATATTGTGCTTGATATCCCATGTCCTAAGGTGACTGACTTTAAGTAACAAATTAGCATTCAAACAAGGGACTCATACAACACTTTGTTTTGCATATGACACCACCAAGTGAATGGGGCAATCATCCACCCAGGTGATCCCACTCACATTAACAGTGGTTTTATCATGCTTGTCTTGAGGATCATCTAGCTGTTTCATGAATGCCCACTTAGGGTGACAATGCAAACCATCACCTGTAAAAGGTACACCACATTTAGAGAACCAGCATTAGAATAGACAACATACACACCCTGAGAGGTCCAAATGGTGACTTCATTATTGCCACCCAGTGCAAGAAGGTTTCCATCAGTGTTAATTGCAACAAATTTGATAGGTTGTTGGGAAGCATGAAAGCCCTCAGCATGATATTCCTAGAGTGTGTCAGAATGGGTGAGATGAATAGGAAGTTTAAGCAGTGCCACCTTTTTGTCAAAGGTAACCATAGTCAAAAGTCCTCCACTGCAGCCAAAAAAGAGTTGACCATGGGAATCCTAAAAAATTGAGCAGATGGATGCAGTGATTCTCTGAAATTGCAAGTCAAGCATCCAGGTTGTGTCCCAAATGCAGACTTCATCATCTATCCCCATGGCCAAGTATCTGCTATCTGGTGAAAAGGAAATGCATCAAACTTGTCTGTTTAGTGTAAATCCCTTTTCAAGAGCATAGGTCAACATGATCACAGAAGTGGGGTGAAGAGAGGACTTGCAATGTCACCTTGGCAGCACTGGACTACTGGAGACCTTTACTTCAGGGGACAAGTCAGCTGGATCCTTTGAGCTTTGTCTTCCATCTCTGGCCTGGCCAATCACAATTGACAAGCACAATGGTTTGCTCTGGTATGGAGGCAAGCTTATGTAATCAGCTTTCTTGAAGAATGAAATGAAATCTTCCTTGTTCTCCACTATGGGCTTATTGTGAGATGAGACCATCCTCAGTAAGCATCATTTCAGTTGGAAAGACATCCAGTCTTCACTGAATCAAATGATCTGAGTGATATCCATCCTTGTTGAGCTTGTTCTGGGGGCCAATTGACTATGCACTCAAGCAGACTCTGTTTGGAAGGGTGCTACATTCCTTGTCAACTTCTGTCTCTTGGCTGGAATACACATATACTCATAAGCACCAAATACAAGCTCATCCCTCCATGCCTCTCTGCAAAGAGGACACAGTTGATCAGTTCTTTCCTAAGCTGGCTAAAGAGCCAGCTGAGACAGCCTGTGTTCCAGAATCTCTGGTATGTTCTCAATGTCAGTAGATAATGTAGAACTCACAGGAAATCAGGTCAAGCATAAATTCTGGTGCATTGTCTCCTTTTTCTGCTTGTTGTGGTCCATAATGGTTCATGCTACAATTGCATTTCTTGCCCTCTGTGTTGTATTGGGGACAGAATCTTAGTCCCCAACCATCAGTTACTTCACACCCCCCATCATGCTCTCAAAGGGCCTTCCCATTTGCTTCAGTATCACCAAGTCCCCCAAGGTATCTCTTGATACACTCACCACATGTATTGATGTTCTTGAATTGAGTCTTGATACCCTTCATGTGCTTTCTGTGTGCACTACTACCATGGAACCTTGCCTTGATTCTCTTGATGAACTCTATTCCCTCACCATGGATACCAAATCACATCTCAACAACCTTGGCATGCTTGTCACAGATCTCAAGACTCATATCAATACTCTTGATGCACTACTCCAAAGTCCACCTCCCAGGAATTTTGCTAGGAGAGCCAAAGGGGCCCATTCCATAAAGGCACTTACATCCCCTGCTTACAATGACCAGAGCAACAGGTTCTTCCAGTACTTCAAGCTCAAGAATGGCCCAAAAGCTATTCCTCCATCTCTTGTACTTGATGATATTGTGAGCTCATACTGCTGGGAGTTTGCAGGGTCCCAAGGACAACTTGGTATAAGGCTTTTGGAAGAAACTCATATTACATCATTAAGCATCAATTATGCCCATCCTTGCTTGATATCTTCCTTTTTGGCTGGCAAAGTTCCCAGAGCATTCACCTTGTGGGGCCTGTATACCCATAGGGCCTCAATTCCAGTCAATATCCCAATGTGATCTGCTTCTGATTTCCTCTTATTGTTGCCCTCATCTGATGATGTATCATCAACAGAGACATTTGTGTTCCTTACTAATGGAACATATAATGTATCATCTTCCAACACCCACCACTACTTCAATGTTCCCCCTTCTATTCAATCAGCCCTACATTTCCTATTTCATGTAGTTCTTTTGGAGATTCTGGACAACTGGGGTTCAAATACTACTTGCCTCTATAGTGTCAGTATTCATGATGAAGTTGTTGAATAGCATCTGTTTTGTGGTATCTCACAATGTCTCATAATGCTCATATATGATAGTTGTTCATCAAATACACACATATACATGGATCAAAGCACATGAGTTGCTTCCATATGGAACTCTTCTACTAGCCTTTGGCCTTTGGCTATTCTTCTCCACCCCTTCCCTCCATTCCAGTTGTCTCATGGCACAGTCTCAACAGGGGGAAAATTACTTTTTCTTGACTACCATCAAACATTCTAACCCTTCAAAGACCACCATCATCCATCACCCAGCCCCATTCAATACAGAATACAATGAGGAGCTTCATGCATTTGTTCCCTACCCATCATCCAATTGCATCAAAGAAGTATGTATTACCTGAATATCCTGTTCTATGCTCCTGAGAACCTGGATATTCATGAACAGGCAACAGTTTTTTTTTTTTTTTTTTATCAGAGTTTATTGCCACAAGTACTACCTATGACAAATGGGTGCATGATAGCAGTCCCAAGTTAGATAAAAGAAAGAGAAACATAAGAGACAGAAAAAGGAACAGACAAAATTACAAGTGCCCCAAACAACATGAATGAAAGAGTCTAAAAACTGGTCAGAGCCCCCACTTGAAGAGCAAGGGGAAAGGAGGTAGCATATGGTGACACCGAGTTAGCCCTTATGACCCCCAAAGGGGGCTTTCTTGGCTGACTTGGCATCACATTGATATCTCCCACAAATCCAATCACAGTTGAAGCAATGGTGCCAGTAAGGGCACCAGCAGTCATTGGAAGGGTGGGCGCCAGAACAATTGAGGCACCACAGAGAGTGAGGGCAAGCATTGCCCTCAGGAGTGGGTGGGATAGGGGGAGAGGCCTTGGGGTTACCTCGGCAGCACCCAGCCATGGAGTGGTGAGAGGTCTCAGAGTGAGGCCCCCCACAGAGAGGACACTTGGGCATGCTTATTGAGAAGATGCTATCAAAACGCATGCAATTTGACGCAACCTCCCTCAAATTAGTTCACCCCCTTCAATTTGGTAGACTTATTCAACGTTCAACTGAAGATGTGGGCATCTATGTCACTCATTTAGTACGTGACGGTTGGAAGAAAGGCCTCAAATCGAGTGTCCTAGCTTTTGATGTCGCTCAGTTCTTCCCTTCAATTAATCATTCGCTCCTCACCACTATTTTATCTCAACACGGTTTTCCTACTTGTGTTGTTTCCTTTTTCATTAACTATCTTTCTAATAGGACTACCACTTACTCATGGAACAATTTCTCCTCCCCCTCTTTTGCAGCCTCAGTAGGAGTAGGTCAGGGTTCCGCCTTGTCTCCGATTCTTACAGCTTTATTTCTTTCTCCTCTTTTATATCGATTTTCTAAATCACCTTTGTGTAAAATAGTCTCGTTTGTTGACGATGGACTTCTCTTAGTACAATCTGAATCCTTCTTCTTGAATGCTTTCTCCCTAGGTACTGTCTATAGTCACATAGAACAGTTCATCACTTCCATGGGTCTTGCTCTCGAGCACGACAAGACCGAAATTTACCACTTCTCTAACCGCCCTTCCCAAGAGCCGAACCCTCCAGTCCGAATACACCCCATCGGCTCTAATTCAATCACTATTCACCCTAAGCCCTACTTACACTACTTGGGCTTTTGGTTCGACTGTGGACTCACCTTCAACGAGCATGTCTGCTTTTACTCTACCAAGGTGCTCTCTACTGTCAAATGTATGAGACTCCTTGGAAATTCCACACGAGGCCTATCTCCCAAGAACAAGCGTCTCCTTTACAGATCATGCATGGTTCCTATTGCTACGTATGGTTTCCGATTATGGTTCAACCGTCATGGGCGCTGTAAAAGCCTCATTAAACAGTTGAACAAAATGCAATGTGCGGCAGCGATCTGGATCACTGGAGCGTTCCACACTACCCCTTCAGGCAGGATTGAAGCCATTGCAGGCCTCATCCCCATTCATCTCCACTTGTTCAAGTTAGCTAAACGCTGCTCGTTCAGGTATCACACCCTTCCCAACACACATGGCCTCAAAATACTCACCAGAGACATCGACCATATCAAGGCTCGTGAATCTAAAACAAGATCGACTGCACTGGACTTTGTGTCTGATGCCCAACTTATCACAGACGCCTTTCAACTTCTTCACCCCCTTGCCAAACCTGGGAATCGCATCCTTGACCTATTCCCAAACCAAATCTCACTCCATAGGACCCCAACTCCTGTGGATGACACTACTCGCGCCCGACATCTTGAAGCTGCTTTGGTGGTTAGAGATTGAGCTTTTTCTTCTCCTTCTTCCCTTGTAGTTGCCACAGACGCTTCTGTTCCATCTTCTTCTTCTCTTTCTGCTCTTTCATCTTATTTAGTTTTCAATTCTTCTGAATCAGACATTCTCTCTTCTCATACCCTCCCCTGTGGAGAGGTTCTTTCTTCTGACGCTGAATCGTATGCTCTCAGGCTAGGCCTCTTTTCTGCTATTTCTTTTGCTTCTTCTCTGAAATGTAACCATATCGTAGTCTTCACAGACTCTATCTCTTCAGCCGAAAGGCTTTTTTCTTATGGTCCCCACAGTGCTCATCAGGACTCCATCAGGTTGGCCCCCACTGTTCATGACTGGCTTTCCTCTTCTCCTCTCAACCAGATTGATTTCTGGTATATCCCCTCTTCGGCAAAGTGGTCCGTCCATCACCAAGCTCATCGTCTCACCATGTCCATTCACATTCGTAATAACAAGTGTTTACCCTTCCGCACTTCACTCAGATACGTTCGCAAACACTATACTGACAAGTGCCTGTCCAAGTGGAATGACCTTATGTCATCACCAAACTATCACAGCCACAACTGGCTCAATTTACATTCCACGGATATGGCCCCTGTCAAACCTACATACGCCAATGGCGGCTCATGGATGAAATACTCTATGGGCGCCGACATCAACTTATGTGCACGCTTTACGCGATGTGTTACAAACCACGCGCCTATTGGCGCCTTCAGAGAGCACTTCTTTCCAGGACGCTACATCAACACCTGCATGTGCGACAGCATGATGCTTGAAACTCGTGATCACATATTAAACGATTGTCCTAAATATCATCGTCCATACGGAGACTGGAACAACATGTTCTGGCTTCAAAACTTCCTTACAGACAATCTGACTGCCTTTGCCTTTGCAAATCAAATCCCTCAAGGGCCAGTCACCCTCGAGCAATACAACACACACTGTCTCACAAGACAAGAACGGCTATGCCTTCACGGAGCCCCAGATGTGCACTGAGGATCGTTCTTTCTCTTTAATTTCCTGTACTATATCTAGGTAGCTTGCCTTGTAGCTAGCTCCATCATCCCCTATCTCTTCATTCTGTTCTATTGTGTTTTTTATTTTCCCTTCTATTTAGTTTCGGTCTTGGGACTGCTACCACACGCCCTTTTGTATTAGCTAGTCTAGTGCAATAAAATTTGATTTAAAAAAAAAAAAAAAAAAAAAAGACACTTGGGCATGCATGCTCAACAAGTGTTGGAAGGATGGCCCCAGTGCCAGCAACACTGACACTGGGGTGTGCCAGTATGGGATTGAGCCCCTTTGATGAGACAGGACATGCCATTTATCATGACACATCTGTTGAGGAGGGAGGTGGCAAGAGAGCCATGTTGAGAGTCAACCAAATTGATCCACACAGTGGTGGAGTCAGACTTGGCAGAGTTGCGAATGACATGCATGTGATGCACATCTTCAAGAGGGAAGAAAGGGAAGTGGGAGAGCTCCAACTTGATGAAGTCAGCTGCGATCAAGAATCCATTGGCCAAGAGGAAAGGAACATCAATGATCTTGATGAAAGATCATGAGATGGGGAGGGTGACATTAGCACTTTGGAGCATGGATGGGAGCGAGGCCTTGATATTGTTAAGGTCAGCCTGGGAGGGGACACCACCTGTAGAGAAAGCGATGACACCAGAATGGAAGTGAGCCGAATCAACATTTAGCACTGACTTGGCTTGTTTAAGTGCTTGATTAAAGTGTGCAATGAGGGATTGGAGGGAGACATGAGCACTAGCTAGATTGCTAGCACTGGCGTCTAGGAAAAATTGGCACTGGGTGGGGCCACAAGTGGCATAATAAGGCTTATGCTTGGACAGAAGGGGAGGCACTCTGGTGGGCACTGGTTTGGAATCACATGCAAGGGGTGTGACCTTGTCACATGGAGGTGGGGCATGTGAGGGAGGCTTGGGCCTGTCATGTGGTGGTGACTGTGATGTCACATCACCTGAGGGTGGCTGTGATGCAGGTGGGTTGGGGGCAGATGCTTTGTCAGTGTCTGCCATTGCTGAGTCAGCCATTCCATGGGACAGCTCATGTTGGGGGGGAGGCTGCTGCACAGGGAATAGCAGGGCAGTGATGCTGCCCAGGGTGGGGGGGGATCATCAGATGGGGGGGGGTACGATTGGCAAACATGCCTCTGGACTCCATTGCTTGGATGAGGTTGCAGAGGGCAGCATATAAGTGGGGTTCAGAGATAAGTTCTGAATCCTTAGCATTGATAATGTCTTTTGTGTATTCAATAAGAACAGGTGAAAAATGGAGGTTGTATTCCACTTCATCCTGGACCTTGGAGGAGGTGGGAGAAGATGGAAGAACAGAGGGAGCAGCCTTGGGTGTAGACTGCTCAGGTTGAGAGGGAGAGGAGACAGGACTATCGAGGTCCATGCCTGAGGGAGGGGGAGCTGAGCTCTGGAACTGTCCAGGAGCAACAGCACAAGGAGGAGTGGAAGGTCCAGAGGGATTCTTCAACTCATAGATGATGAATTTGCCTTGAGAGCTATTGTAAATATGATGGAGTCCTTTAGAGGACTCAATCTTGAGAATGAGTGGTGTGCTGCCCAGCAAGTCTTGAGCAGTGACATTAGCATTTTTGTCTTGTTGACTATGATGCTGGGGTGTTTCTGGTACTTCATGAAACATGTTGTCAGTGTATTGGGGGGTAGCTGATTTCTTTCGATGACCCATAGTGCTAAGTACAACTGACCAATGAGTAGATGATGGTGGTTGCTGGAAAAGGAAGGTGTTGAACAGGCAATAGTTCCACTGATTGATTGTACTACTCTGTCCCCAGACCAACCTTCATTGGGGGTTGATACCCTTTCATCAACTGCTTCTTCCAGGTCAAGACATTCATCTATTATAAGTGCCTTCAACAGACCCTTATCAGACCTGAGTGAATCAGATGGGGATGGGATGTTAGGAAAGGTATGGTATCAGGTTCATATCATATGTGAGATACTAATGTTCCTTTTGATGCAGAACATATCTCATGTCAAGGCAAATATGTGAGACCCAGGTGAAAAGTGCTCCATGGAACCCATTGAAGCCAAAATTGTAAGTTTCTTGTTCAACTATGCTCCTAATACTACCTTCAGTCCCCAGGTACCCAATGTATCTCCATATCTGTTATGAACATACATCAAAAGTCGGATATATATTATATATTCACAATTATGATTTTCTTTATCTCTTGTTTCTTTTATGTTTTCTTTTATGATTTGTACTTGTATTATCTGAATCGTTATGACTTTGATTTGTTTGCTTGATCCGAATATCTTGTTTTGTATTCCTCTGATCCGGACTTATATATAGTTGATCTATATATAATATTTC
>JAEUWS010001109.1:0-20504 GCA_018524945.1 Podaxis sp. C-F-92630
GGTCAGCCTGATACAGTTAAAAATAGTCAGGTTCTGGCTCAAGTTGATTCCATGTTGCCTCCTGCACTGCAGTGGGGTAAGAGTTACCCACAAGGGGCCCCATGGATGGGCACCATGACCCTCACCCCCCAACAAACCTTGGGCCACTCAAGGCCCATCTCACAAAAATGTTGTTGTCCCATACAATAACATTTTCAAGCCAATCATGATCATGTCTCTTGACTTGGTCATCCACAACTGTAACAATGCCCTATATCAAAAGGGCTTTACTCTCAAGGTTGAGTCTGCCAAAACTGGTGACAAAACCCTCTGGCTTACCACCAATCAGGTAGCCACTAATGAGGAACTCCTCATCATCAAAAAGGGCATAACTGATTCCAATTGGTCTGCCTTTGCCTCCCCTGAAATCCATGACACTGTCACCCCTGCTCTTCCTCAATCCAAATTGTTCATCAAACTTACCAATCTCCCTTACTTCAAGGCAGATGGTACTCCCTACACCACTGATGACTTCAAAGAAGTTATTGATCAATCCCCCTATGCCAAAATTATCAACTATCTAGTTGGTAAACCTCACTTCCATTGAGTATTACCCCACTCTGACTCTGCCATTCTCTTCTTTGACCTCTGGGATTTGCAGTCTGCAACCAGGGCTAAAATATTCATCAACCACATGCTCCTCTTTGAAGGATGTGTATGTACATTCAGAGGCACCACCATGAGGGTCACAAGCCCTCTATGTAACTGCTGTTGGCAATGGGGTCACCTGACCCATCTTTGTAAAGCCTGAAACTCCTGATGCTCAATTTGTGGGGACCCTCACCACACTGACAACCACTGCCACTTTGGCCATTGCTGCTGAGGCAAAACTGGACCTAACCCTCAAGACCCAACCCCTGCCAATATCAAAGAGTGCCCACATGTTGGTCTTTTCACTTGCCTTTCATGTGGTTCCAAGGACCACCATGTCAACAGTGACAAATGTCCTTTCTTCCACCACTGATACAATCAGGAGTGGATCACTACCAAACTCTGTGAATTGAAAATGGATAAAGACTGCCACAATTTCAACTCACATGTGGTAAATGTCTAAAGGACTTAATACACAATTGCTTTCCTTTTCTTCTTTTCCTATTCTCTTTTTCAATGTTCATCATAACTTCAATCTCATTCAATCTCCCCTTTTGTCACCTGACTTTAAAGACATTCTAATTCTTTGTATTCAAGAACCACCCATCTGCTTTATCAAAAACATTCCTTCCACTGAAGACTCTGAAGGAGTCTCAGAATATGGCCCACCTGTTCACCCAGATTGGCACCTCTTAACCTCTGGTGATAGATGTCAATGAACCATTACATATGTTCACTCTACCCTTGAATGTTTTCATCCAAACACTCATCCTGACATTATCTTGTCCCATGACTTTCAACTCATTTCACTCTCTCTACCTCAAAAGCTTTTCTTTTTGAATTGTTATTTTGACCCCTCTGATGACTCTTCTATAACATATCTAGAATCATGTATCCCTAAATTCCCCCAGAACATCATCTGTGCTGGAGGTGACTTTAATGCTCACTCTCCTGAATGGGATGAGCACATCCACCATCACTCAGCTAGAGTGGACCTCCTTGTTGACATCATGAACTCAATCAGCCTCACCATCTCCTCACCAGTCATTCCCATGTACACTCACATCCCATTTGATACTGATAAACACCCATCAGTAATTGATCTCATCTTCATGGCAGAAGATGCCAATTCTTCAGGCCCCACCCACCATATCCACAATGATTGGCAACTCCAATCAGACCATTGACCCCTTCTCATCCAACTCCCCCTCCCCTCACAAGTCTATCCCATTGTAGAGAAACTCACCATACCCAAAGGCTCTGAGGAAGAAGCCAAATTCATCCATTCCATTTCCACACACATCCAACTCATACCAACCACTTTCCATTCACCTGGAGATATAGAGTCATATGCCAATCAGATGTCTACTGTCATCCAAGAAGAATGGAACAAAAACACAATCAAAATCAAGATCTGCCATAGATCAAAACCATGGTGGAATAAAGAATGTAGTGCAGCATTCAAAACATTCAAACAACACAAGTCCAAATCAAACTGGACTCACTTCAGACAATGCACCTGCAAAGCCAAAAGAACATTCTTCAACCAAAAGATCCTTGACATCTCTCAAGAAGACCATTGTCCTTGGGACCTGATGACATAGATAGGCAAATGCAAACTCCCCCCCTGCCAGTCCATCACATACAACAGAAAGAGTAGTGATGAGCTAGATGACCTCTGGTGCACCCTTGACTCTTCCTACAATTCTGCTTGCAACCACCAAGTTGACTTATCAGTGGTCAATTCTCTTAATGCCCAACTGGAGCACCAGTGGCCCCCTTTCTCTAATGCCAAACTCTTTGACACCCTTAAACCATGCACCAATTCATCTGCCCCTGGACCTGACCACCTCTTTTGGGCCCATGTCAAAACCCTCATGACATCAGACATCCTCCAAGCCAACTTCCTTCTATTCACCTCCAAGTGTGTTGAGTTCTCAACCTGGCTGAAACACTTCAAAAACTCTACTTCAGTCATCATCCCCAAACTGAATAAACCACACTATTCAAGCCCTAAAATGTTCAGGCCTATAGTCCTCCTCAACATGCTTGGCAAACTCATCAAGAAGATGATCTCCAAATGCATGCAGTTTGAAGCTGCCCAACTTGACCTCATACACCCACTGCAGTTTGGTGGCATCATTCAACATTTGACTGAAGATGCCAGTGTTTATGTCACACACCTCATCCAGACCAGATGGAAGAAGAAGCTCAAAATGAGCATCATCACATTCAATGTCACTCAATTTTTCCCCTCCACCAATCACTCTCTCCTTTGTTCTGTTCTTTGTAGACATGGGTTCAATTCTAATTTAGTGAATTTCTTTTCTTATTACCTTTCTAATCATTTCACTACCTATTCTTGGAACAGTGAACTTTCTCCAAAATTTTCCACTTCTGTTGGTGTTGGTCAGGGCTCAGCTCTTTCCCCTATCCTTACTGCATTGGCTTTATCTCCTTTTATATACAAATTTTCTAATGATCCTCATTGTAAAATAGTCTCCTTTGTTGACAACAGTCTCATTATCATACAGTCAGACTCTTATGATAAAAACTGCACTCTTTTAGCACAGGTCTACAAAACCTGTGAACAAACACTTACCTTGATGGGCTTCAGTCTCAAGAGAGACAAAACTGAAGCTTTTCACTTCTCTAGTTGCCCCTCATGCAACCCCAATCCCCCTGTCCATGTTGAAGGTGACTTCACCATCTACCCAAAACCCTACCTCCACTACCTGGGCTTTTGGTTTGACCACTCTCTCACATTTAAAGAGCACATTTGCTACTACTTGACAAAAGCCCTCTCCACTGTCCAATGCATGCAAATGCTAGACAACTCCATCCACAGCCTCTTCCCCCTCAACAAGAGACTTCTATACCACTCTTGTGTTGTTCCCATTGCCACCTATGGCTTCAGACTATGGTTTAACTGCAACACCAAATACCATGGCCTTGTAAAATCCCTCCAACAAATGCAATGACAAGCTGCACTCTGGATCACAGGTGCTTTCCACACTACCCCCTTGGATGGAGTTGAGGCCATTGCCAGTCTTATCCCCATCCACCTCCACCTATTCAAACTCACAAAATGGTGTTCCCTGAGGTTTCACACTCTCCCCTCCAATCATCCCCTCAAACATCTCACTCAAGATGTTGACCTCCTTGTTGCACAATCAACTAAAACTAGGTCTACAGCATTTGATTTCATGTCCAACACCCAATTAGTATCAGACTGATTCCAGCACCTCCATTCCAGTGCCAAACCTGGCCAGTGCTTGCTGGACTTGTTTGAGATGCAAATTTCTTTCATTGATTGCCCTGACTCCTCTCAAGGAAAGGGCACTATGGATATTCATATTGCAAATGCATCTTGTGCTTGTGATCTTTCCTTTTCTTCTCCCATCTCACTAGTTGTAGCTATGGATGCTTCTATTCCTTTGGACTCCTCTCTTTCCACCACTTCTTCTTATTTAGTTTTCAATTCTTCTTCTTCTGATATTCTCTCTTCCTCTGTTCAACCATGTGGGGAAGTCCTTTCACCTGATGCTGAGTTGTATGCTCTCCATCTAGCCCTTTTTTCTTTTCTTTTTTTTTTTTTTAAATCAAATTTTATTGCAATAGACTAGCTACTACAAATGGGCATGCAATAGCAGTCCCAAGACTGAAACTAAAAAGGGGAAGAGAAAACAAAACACAGACCAAAACAGAATGAAAGAGATAAGGAATGATGGAGCTAGCTACGAGGCAAGCTACCTAAATATGGTACAAGAAGTGAAAGAGAGAATGGTCCTCAATGTACGTCTGGGTTACTGTGAAGGTGAAGTTGCTCTTGTCTTGAGAGATGATGCATGTTGTATTGCTCAAGGGTGACTGGCCCCTGAGGGATTTGATTGGCAAAGGAGAATGTGGTGGGATTGTCCATGAGGAAATTCTGGAGCCAGAACATGTTGTTCTGGTCTCTGTATGGTCAGTGATATTTGGGACAATTATTGAGAATGTGGTCATGGGTTTTGAGTGTTTCACCATCGCACATGCACATATTAATATGGTGCCCTGGGAAGAAGTGCTCTCTGAAGGCGCCAATAGGTGCATGATTGGTTACACATCTCGTAAAGTGCACACATAAGTTGACATCTGCACCCATGGAGTATTTCATCCATGAGCCACCATTGGCATATGTTGGTTTGATGGGGGCCAAATCTGTGGAATGTAGAGGAAGCCAGTTGCAGCCCCTGTAGTTGGGTGAGGACATGGATTCATTCCATTTGGAAAGGCACTTGTCAGTGTAGTGTTTCCAAACATATCTGAGTGATGTGTGGAAGGGGAGGCACTTGTTGTTATGGATGTGTAGAGATGTGGTGAGGTGATGAGCTTGGTAGTGAACAGACCACTTTGCTGCAGAGAGAATGTATCAGAAATCAATCTGGTTGAGAGAGGAGGAGGAAAGCCAGTCGCAGATGAATGGAGCAAGCCTGACAGAGTCTGGGTGGGCACTATGAGGGCCATAGGAAAATAGCCTTTCAGCAGAGGCAATAGAGTCAGTAAAAACAATTATACAATTACATTTGAGAAGAGAAGCAAATGAAATGGAAGAGAAAAGTCCAGGTCAGAGAGCATACAATTCAGTGTCAGAGGATAAGACTTCTCCACAAGGGAGGACTCAAGAAGAAAGAATGTCAGTAGAAGAGGAATTGAACACTAAATAAGCAGACAACACCAAAAGAGAAGGAGATGTAGGTACAGAAGCATCTGTAGTGACTACAAGGGAAGATGGGGAAGAGAATGCATGGTCTCGAACTGTTGAGGCAGCTTCAAGATGTCTCGTGCAGGTAGTGTCATCCACAGGTGTGGGTATTTTATGGAAGTGAATCTGATCGGAAAAGAGATTGAGGATTTGGTCATCCAGTTTAGCAAGTGGATGGTGGAGTTGAAAAGAGTCAGTGATAAGTTGAGCATCAGACATAAAGTCCAATGCAGTGGAGCGGATTTTGGATTCTCAAGCTTTGATTTGATTGATGTCTTGAGTGAGTAGTTTGAGGCCATGAGTAGAGGGGAGGGTATGATATCTGAATGAGCAGCATTTGGCTAACTTAAACAGGTGAAGGTGGATAGGAATAAGGCCAGCAATTGCCTCAATACCACTAGATGGGGTGGTGCGAAACGCTCCAGTAATCCAGATGGCAGCCACACATTGCATTTTGTTGAGTTGTTTTATAAGACCATGGCATCAACCATGGCAGTTGAACCAGAGGTGGAAACCATATGTGGTGATAGGTACCACACATGATCTGTAGAGGAGGTGTTTGTTTTTTGGGGAAAGGCCTCAAATGGAGTTGCCAAGGAGTCTCATGCATTTGACTGTAGAGAGTGCCTTGGTAGAGTAGAAGTGGACATGTTCATTGAACATTAGTCTGTGGTCAAACCAGAAGCCTAGGTACCAAAGATAGGCTTTCAGGTGGATGGTGATAGGGTCAGAGCTGATAGGGAGGATACAGACAGGGGGGTTCAGCTCTTGAGAGGGTTGGTTGGAGAAATGGTAGATCTCTGTCTTGTCGTGTTCAAGAGCAAGACCCATTGAAGTGAGACTCTAGCCCTTTTTTCCTCTATTTCACTTGCTTCCACTCACAATGTTTCTTCCATAGTCATCTTTACAGACTCTATCTCTTGTGCTTGCAAACTTTTCAATTATAGTGCTCATAGTGCTCACCAGGACTCTATTGCAGTTGCCCCTCTCCTTCATCAGTGGCTCTCCTCCTCCCCCATTAACCATGTCCAATTCTGGTCCATCCCCTCATCCACCTGTTGGTCTGTCCACCAACAAGCTCACATCCTTGCCAAGTCCCTCTGACTCCATAATAACTGCTGTCAACCCTTCCACACCTCCCTGGGGTTCATTTGCAATCATTATACCACCAAATGCCTCTCCCTATGGAAGGCACAAATGAATGACCCTAAATACTGCAGCCATTCATGGCTCCCAACATATAATGCAGCCTCTCCACCCATTCCACTCGAGCCCAAGTACACCAACAGTGGGACTTGGCTAAAATCATCCCTTGGCAGCAATCCTAACCTCTGCACATGCTTCACTTGCTGTGTCACCAATCATGCACCCATTGGCACCTTTAGACAGTGCTTCTTTCCTGGGTGCCACATCACCTCTTGCCTGTGTGGCAAAGAACTTGAAATGTGCAACCATATCCTAAATGATTGCCCTCACTTCCACTATCCAGTAGGAGACCATAAGGGATTCTACTGGCTTATCAACTTTTTGGGCACCAACCCAGTGGCATTCTCATTTGCCAACCAGATACAAGGACCCATCACTCAGGAGGAGTTCAACATGTGCCACTTCACTCAAAGAGAGCAACTTGCCTTAAATGGAGTCCCCAATGTTCATTAATGGACTTCCTTTTTGGTAGCTCCACTGCTCCTCACCCTCTGCTCTTTCCTCTTAGTCTCATTTCCTTTCTTTTCTTTTTCTCCTCTTTAGTTTTGATATTGGGACTGCTATTGTGCACCCATTTGTAGTAGCTAGTCTATTGCAATAAACTGAGATTTTTTTTTTTTAAAAAAAAAGAACCCTATGATCACCTTCATGGAATGTCATGCAGTTGGAGGGGGGATACCAGGGAACTGCTGAAGATGTGGAATGCTCAGGAGTGATAGTCTCCCTAGATGACATGTCATTGTCTGCAAAGAGCCATTCCTCTTCTGTAAGCACCATGGTGTTGGAGGAGGGATGCTGAGGAACCATTGAAAAGGTGGAACACTCTGGAGTGGTAGCCTCACCAGATGACATATCTTTGTTTGTGGAAAGCCACTCATCCCCCTTGAGGTCCACAGAACCAGTCTGTTGCAGGAGTATTGCCTGGACCTCACATTCAGACATATCAGAATTTATATGGGGCCATTTGTGTGGTTTGCCATCTGATATTGAGATTGCCCTCCTATGCTTCCCACTGATGCCTACTACATCTTGAGTTGAAGAAACAGTCACATGCTGTTCAGGGGTTTGGTCACTATCCCCTCCTCTGCCTCCATGAAAAGGACTGATTTCCTGATCCTCAGATACAGCCCTGATGCCCTTTGTTGTGCTAGAGGAGTTGACTTGCATAGCTGACTTGTTGCTTGGACTGGGCTTCCAACTTCTTTTGATGACTGCTCTAGCAGCATCCTGATGGAAAGGAGGCAATTGCTGCTTTGCTTTGCTGTAAACTTGTTTGTAAGGATCAAAGGATGCATGAGCACCAGAAACCCTCCTGTGGCTGCAGTATTAATGAGTGTTGATCTGATGTTTGGACAATGTTGAGATGATGTCATCATGTGAGGGTGCAATACTTTTGGATGCCACTGTACATTGGGTGAAGCACAGACAAGGATTCAAAATGGTTCATTCAAGCATGGGGTTGATTCAAAAAGGCTTACTATTGACATCATCACAAAAAATGGTGAAGTCTGGAAATGACCTTGGTTTTATTCTCATGATATGTATTTCCTGTGCACTGGGCTGAGTTTGAAAATGGCCACAGGATCTGTGGTCACAGGGATGGTGTTGCAACTGCAGCTGCAGCTGCAGAATGATTTGAACATGACTATTCTTAGCTTCTACCATCCCCAACATGGCATTGGAAACCTCCAGGCAGTTGAGAGGTTCATTCAGCCCAAAGATATTCCTATTCCCCTTAATTGTCAATTTCTGAAGGCTGAGGAACAAGTGAATGCCTGACTCCTGATTCACTCCTACCAGTGTCAGCTTGTGAATGACATGAAGGATGAAGTTGGTGTCAGAATCAACCAATATCCAAATCAACATGCAATGGGAGGATCCAGAATGGTGGACTCATTTGAGGACCAAACAGAAACATTACGGTGTTCCAGAGAGGAGAGGTCAAAGGCAACCATTTGAAAAAGGCAACTGTACTCTCATCGTAAGGCCCCAAATACATTTCGAGCCAAGCAAGAGCTTTGAGTGCAGGCAGCTAAAGGCAATTCAGGGCTGCCCGACTCTATGAGTCTGCGTGGTAAGCCTACCCAAGTGTATGCAAGTTGTGAAGGGTCACCTGCTGGGACAAAGAGGAGCCGTCACCAGCCCTTTGGCACGGTTTTGTGTCAAAGAATAGCTGGGTCAGGTTAGGGCACCGGACAACTGTTTGTGCACATACATTGGCTGCTATGCCATGCAGGTTGAGCACTGTGATTGTAGTCCACAGTAACTCAATCCTGTTGTAGATTCCCTAAGTCCTTTATACAAAGTTGATTGGCCATGTGATTTTTTTTGAGGGAGTGATGAGCGTCACACACAAGGGTCACTGCGGGGCTACATAAATCCTTCAAATTGATTGTGTTCATTCTAATGATATAGACCAGAGCAACCGATGTACGTCTCAAGTCGACGACTCAGAGCCCTCCGATGCAAACAAATGCGTGTCAAATACATGAGAAAAAGCGTCGAATGAGACATTTTCACCTAGTGTCACATC
The DNA here is from genome assembly GCA_018524945.1 of Podaxis sp. C-F-92630. Classification (NCBI taxonomy): domain Eukaryota; kingdom Fungi; phylum Basidiomycota; class Agaricomycetes; order Agaricales; family Agaricaceae; genus Podaxis; species Podaxis sp. C-F-92630. Next base: position 9,114 of record JAEUWS010001109.1, read on the forward strand.
ATCAAATGGTGCTGCATGCTGAGGCTGAGTGTAAAGATTCTTCAATAGGTTTCTCGTCCGATCCGTGAAACCAAGGAAGAATGCAGTGTGAATGGGAATAAGCCAGTTTGAGAAGGCTTCAAAACCAGCGCGTGGAGACAATGGCACTCCGCTAAAGAAACCTTTCTTTGCATCGCGCAGGTGATCACCTCTCAGGGTAAACCATTTCTGAATAGCGGGGTCTGTTCGATCACAAACAGCGCAGACGAGAACATAGTACAGAGATTCGAGATCATGGCGGTAGTGGTGGGCTGGAGGTGATGGTCCCAGGAGATCAATGGCCATATACGGCGCCGTCCCCGTGCGCTGACGAGAACTCGGGCCGTCCCGTTTCACGTCTGTCCGAATAGCAAGGTCGTAGTCGTTGAGGACTCCATATGGACGAGGGCCGCCATGACGAACCATGATGTTCGTCTCGCTCAGATCGCGATGAAGTACGTGGGCCTCTTCGACCAGCCATCGATAGCCTAAAGGTATAAGAAAGGGGCATGGCATGTAAGATGAATACACTCACAGTTAAAGATGTCCCTAAAGACCAACTCATAGTCGCCGGGTTCGGTGAGAGTCGTAGTTGGGCTGAGCTCCTCGACGACAGCAAGACGAAAGACGCGGAGCTCGTAGTCCTTTGGGTAAAAAGCAGCCAAACGTTGTTGAATTGCCGTAAACGGCAGATCGGCAGAAAACCATACATCGGGGAGATGTTGTAACACCCAGTGCGCGTTGTCGCGAGATGCCTCCTCACGGACGGTTTTGATCAAATTTGGCTCAGACAGCCGAGATTGTGCTGGTCGGGAGAGCTTGACTACACATGCAGCGCCTTGTCGCCGGGCGAGATCCGACTCGGGGCTAGCTTCGCTGACCGTGGCCCGGATGACAAAGGTGCCTCTGCCAATAATCCCGTGCTGGTAGAACAGAGTCTTTCCTAGGGTCAAACGGGAGTGATCCCCGGGAAGAAACAGTGTGCCGCCCTCGAAGAGATTGAGAGCTGGCTTTCGGTGGTGTCCGCGCTCAGGGGGTTGGGGAGGTAGGGTGATGATTTTGGAGCGGCCCCACTTCATGTGGGCGGCGGCATCCAGAAGGCGAATGAAATCCCTGGAGTTGTTGACGATATGGACGAAGGACGAGACAATGACCATCGAATGATCATAGTAAATGAGCTGAATCTCCGCGTTCTTGGTATACATGCCCAGGACGAAGTCACGAATCCCACCGTGGGCATATATCTCCAGGGAATAGCTTGCACACTGAACCTGGTCTCCGTCCCCTGTCTTCTGTTTGCCCTTCGAGTCGAGCAGTATAGGAGACGGGAGCAATTGACCCGCGGAAGTGGAGGCCTCTAAAACGACGGCTGAATATTGTCTTCACGGAACATGGGGAACAAGACAAACTAGGAGTCCCATGCACGTCCTTGTCGGTGCTTGTTCTTGGTTTCTTGGTAAGGCGTGTCGATTCAGGAGGGTGGTCAAAGGATCGTTTCTTGCCAGCTGAGGAAGATTGAGGAGTCGTGCCTGAAACGAAATGTTACCCTCACATAGACAAGAAACGGGAAGCAGGACGGACCAGTAGTGGTGCCCCTGTGCTTGAACTCGTTGAAACCCAAAATCTGATCCCACCAAAAGGGCTTGCTGGGGCCCTTTGCATTGCAGGATTCGACGGTAAGGTTCTCAGAGAAGTGCGTTGCGTCAAGGACCACGAGGTCCGGCTTCCTGGATGCGTGAGAGCCGGATACAATCGAATTGTCGTTACGACAGAAGCGATATTCTGTGTGGCCAAGGCGATCCCAGACCACATTCGCGAGGGCGACGAATGGGGCGTAACGGCCCGCCTCACTGGAGGCCGCTTCATATTGTCGCACCATCAGTATGAAATCAGGATCTTGGGTTATCTTATCCCAAAGCTCTTTTCGAATGTCTTCCTCCTCGTCGCGCCCACAGACCGTACGCAGAAAGTCTTCGAAGGGCATGCGCTTTGCGTGTTCAACATCGTGTTGGAGATATGGCGCATAGTCGAGCTGGGTGGTCTGGGTATCACGAGAGACATGACTGCTAGTACCATAATTGTATGGAGTATCTCGGATCGGGCCTATGTCGACCGATGTGCTCTTCTGCTGGTGAGGGCTGTTGGGTGTGGCCATGCTGCTTGTGCTTCCGACTCCGAGCGCCCGTTGACACCTTTTTACTCACTCAGAGATCACATGACTTTTCTCACTCGGGAGGCTCCGGCCGCGTCAGCTCTGGAGGGTCATTCTCGGGTTGATTTTCAACCAACACTTTCAACTATCAACCAAGATGGGTCGAGGTCAACCAAAAGGTGGTCAACGTCATTCGGAGTTCATTGGGGGACGGATCAATAAAGCATAGGTTGATTTGCCTCTGCTCACTGGTTGCTTTGACAGATGCATTTATACTTGTCATATGCTTGAAACCATGTATTGAGCAATGAGAAATGATGTATTTTGTCTAGAGGAGAAAGGGTGGCATAAAAGATAAGAGAAATCAGCATGTCTTTGGTGCTAGCATTTAAAAATGTTGGACCTGACTATTACCATCACCACTTACTCTTCCTCATAGACCACCTCTTTATCTGATCCCTCTACTTGCTCAGTATCATCAGCATCATCCTCATCATTGTCAGACTTATCAGACTTGTTGCTAGCAGATTCACTACCAGAATCATTGGTAAATTTGCATTGCTCCTCAACCACTTTAGCAATAGTGTGTGTTTTCTTACCAATCTTCATAGCAGTAACATTAGCTCTCTTCATAGCAACTTTTACAGCTTCAGCTACTATAGAGAAAGCCTTTTTACAATAAGAACTAGTACTAGCATATTTGTATGAGTTAATCTTACAATACTTGTACTTATTACTATAGTATTGACAAATAAGTTTTTCTGTTGCCTAATCTTACTTGAACTGATAAAGACAAAAGATCTCATCATAGAATCAGAGATAATCAGTTACCTGGCATCTTTGTTTGTTTGAAACTTATGACTTGAAATTAGCCTCATCTTAAGCTGGAACATCTTTTTACTCTATCATCTATAAGAATAATATATTACTAACATATTTGTAGATGTATCTCTAGAAAATCTTGTCAGTCTAGCTCTGTTGAGTATGTACATCATATCTAAATTCCTCTTTCACAGCTGAGATATATTTAAATAGTTACTATAAAATATTGGAAAGACAAAGGTAGTAAACTTCTATATATCTTTTTTAGATATAGGCATATTAAAATAAACACTAATATATAATATATAACTTACTATAGTGCATCATTCTAAGATCTTATCATGAAGCTACTATAAATAATATATGATGCAGATAGTAAATAGGCTTGAATCAGTGACAGTTAATTCTGACCTAGCTTGCTTCAACTTGAAGTCAGTGCTAGGAGTTAAGGCATTCAGTTGAACATGAAATGAATGTCCAAGGTTATAAAATCAACAGATTAGAATGATAATGTCAAGATAATATTAAACTAAACAAGTTAGAACCCATGCAACATCATATAGACTACTATAGAGTCACATTTAATCAATAAATGTGAAATTAATTATTTATAATAACAAGATCCTATATTATATGGAATTGAAACTGGGACAAAGAGTAGCTCTTGATAAAATTTAAAATATCTAAAATGATAGAATATTACATATATATATTTACATGCATACATATTGTCATTCTAAATACCTATATTTTGTGAAAAATCTGTATTGCTTAAGTAAGGTAATGTTAGATTTCCAGCACATATTGAGTCAGACATAAGTACTGAAATAGAGTAGCCAATCAGATGACAATATTTTTTTCTGTACAATATCATTGGACAGAGACTAAATATTAAATTGTATACATATCTTAGTTAGCCTCCTAGATTGGACTCTTATAGACCTTATAAAATAGTAAATACACTGTATACTTACTCAGTATTCATAATGCATATAAGAGACTGAGGTAAGCTACCTGATAGCTCATCTTGATATTCTTACTTATACTCTACTAGTTACAATTATTTATAGATGCTTAATACATAGTGCTCATAACACATATAAAAGACTGAGTTACTATTGTATACAGGTTATAGGCTGCATCCTCTGCTAAACTATAGTATATCTTACTCAATAACTGCTATGATGTCTGCCACAATGAATAACATGTTGCCTTCTACTATGCTCATACTTGAACAGTCAAGAGCAAACTGAGTAATTTTTCAGTTGTACTTCTAGATGTCCTTTCAAGAGAAAGGCCTGTGGAGATACTTCAAGATTCAGCCTATATTCAAGTTGCCTTCAATCTCTGTTTCTCCTCTATCTTCTTCATCCTTTAGTGAGGTGAAAACAACTGACTCCATAGATACTATCCTACTTGGCACTGTAGGTAAAGTCATTGAATGGAATTGCAGTAAAAGCATCACAAAATTACTTCTAGCTCAGAGATTGCTCAATTCAACTCTGATGATAGTGTCTAGTCAGCTAATAGTTGCTCAAATGTGGGTGGCTGTAATAAAGAAGTCCAAGTATAAGAGTACCTTCTCTCAAATCTGGCTTTGTTGTGAATTCTTGTCCTCTCAATATCCTAAAGATAGCAATGTATGCACCTTTCTGAATAATCTTTAAATGCAACATGTGGAACTAGATGCCATGAGAGTGTCAATAAGTAATAATGGCTACAGGAGTACCATCATCTAGTCCTTACCTTAGTCTCTTGCAAGCTTCATGTCAGGACAGCTCACCTCTGCCACATTCCATAGAGAGTCAATTGACCCTCACTTGTTGATTATCATAATCAGTGATGAGTCTAATTATATACAGTCTACTCAGGTGAAAGGACAAGACAACAGTGATAGTTCAGCTGGTGGTAATAATGCAATGGCAGTGAAGTCTACTGGAAAGGAGAAGGGAATAAAAAAGAGAAAGGCAAAAATGAAGGAACTATGCTGGAAATGTAGGGGACCTCACTAGAAGGAGTGCCTGAAGCAGAAGGAAAAGGGAGATGATAAACAGGCCTTCAGTTCTGCACAGCCCACAACCAGTGCCAATGTCATAGACAATGATGTTGCCTTTCCATTCAAAGATGCTAATAATATATCATTTCCTATATTAATACCAGTCTGGATAGACATTAGTAAAATAGAAGAAGATTTCTTCAATGAGGGAGAATGTTTCTTTGAGGAATGTGTGGCTGAAGACATATGTTTGATTACCTTAGAACTCAAATTAGTAGACCAAGTCAGCTACATCCAAGGCACTGCTCCACCTGAAGTTCAGGTTGAGCTATTTGACTCAGGCACATTCTACTATATCACCCCATATGATGATACCTTTTCACATTTTGAGTCAACTGCCTGACATTCCCTTTGAGCTGCAAACCAGAAAAGCTTCTGTGTGACTGGAAAAGGAGAGATAGTCCTTGATCTTCTCAATAGTGTTAACACATCATGTTTACAGCTTGCTGAAGTCCTCTACTTGCTCAAAGTTGGTTATACACTTATATTCATTAGCCACCTTAACAAGGCTAGTTTCTCCATCACCTTCACCAATGGAAAGTATATCATTCATGATCCTGGGGAAACTTGTATTGCTAAGATTCTCAAGAACAAGAACAGATTGTACAAGTTAGTGCATGAAGTAGATACCAAAGTCCATTCAGTCAAGGAACTGCTTACCTTGGACATGTTGCATCATTGCCTTAGTCATATTCACCTGACACTGCAAGGAAACTGGTTCAAGATGGGCTTGTAACTGGGCTGAAGTTAGATGGTGATAGATCAGTGGATTTTTTTTGCAATGTATGTGCATATACAAAAACAATGTACTTACTAATTGCAAAGGAGTGAGGAGGAGAGCAGGCAAAGTCACTGGGTGAAGAAATTCATTCTGATGTTTGGAGACTGGCCAGAACAGCTATGAAGAAAAGGCACAAGTACTACATTATGTTCACAGATGACTACCCATGCTGGACTTATATTGAGTTCCTGGAAAAGAAGTCAGATGTATTTGACACTTATAAAAACTTCAAGGCCTGGTGCAAGACACAATTCAGTGTGTGTATGAAATCATTGCATTCAGATAGGAGTGGGGAGTATACTTCCAATGAGTTCCATCAGCATCTCAAGTCCCTTGGCACTGAATCTAAGCTTACCATCCACAATACCCCCCAGCACAATGGAGTGGCCAAGTAGTATAACTGTATGATTGTCAAGTATGGTCATACTTTATATCATAGGCATCTGCTTCCCAAATGCATGTGGGCTGATGCAGCTGTATATGTTGTATAGATGATAAACCAAACAGAAACCAAAGTACTTGCTGACAAGACTCTATTTGGAGTGTTTTATGAAAAGTGGCCAAATTTAAAAGGTCTTTGTGAGTGGGAAGAAGAAGTGTGAGTACATGACTCAAGTGGTAATAAGTGGGATGGACAGGCAAAGAAGGGACATTGGTTGGGATATGATTCTGAAAGCAATAGCTCTCAGATATGGTTTCCAGACATGGGCATTGTCAGCATTGAGCACAATTTTTGTTTCATTGGTGACAGCTGCTCTAGTCTCAAGGGGGAGCAAAACACTTCAGCAAATAAGACAAGGAGCAATGTACCATTCACCATCTCCATTTCCATCCTTCAAATGCATCCATAGATCCTGAAAGCAATGACAACTCCTCTACTTTGCCTACAACTGAGGATCCATTTGATCTTCCCCTTAACAAATCACTGGAGTCTCCCAGTGATGATTGTCTACCCAAATCATTGGTGTCTCCTAATAATGACCACTTACTCCAGCCCACCACAGCACCTGAACAACTGTGCCAAAATCACAACCCAAGTCCCAAAGCTCAAGATACCCTTGAGGGCAAAGCTGTCATAGTGGCTGAAGAGGTGGAATGGGAAGAAGTGTAGGCATTTGCAGCTGAACAGAGGAAATAGAAGTGTTAGAACCTACCAACATGAGGAAGGCATTGGCTAGGCCTGATTGTGATTTGTAGAAGCAAGTAATAGAGGAAGAAGTCAAGATATTGGATGAAGTTGAAATATGGGAACTGGTGGAACTGCCACTTGATGTTAGCATCATTGGGTATAAATGGATGTACAAGGTGAAGAAGGACACAGCATATGATACAAGGCCTGACTGGTAGTGCAAGGCTTCTCCCAGGTACTAGGCATCAACTACTTCAATACATACATGTTGGAGCACAAGCATGTATTGAGCCAAGTTTTGGACAATGAACAAATATGATTTACAGGACATTTAGTTATGGACTCACTATGACATAGATAGAATGATTGGATGTTATGACATAGTAGATAGACATTTCATTTTCTCCTAGATAGCCTCCTATAATACTTTATATACATACAGTAAAAGTGTGCTTGCCTTAGCCCTTGTACTGTTAACAAGTGACTGAGGTAAGCCACCCATCATTACTCTCAATACTCTTTACTTATTGCTTGCAGTTATAACTGTTTACAAGTACATAATACATTAGCCCTCATACTGTTAATGAGCAACTGAGTTATAACTTTACAGGTTATGGGCCCCAGCCATTGCTAAACAGTACCAAGTTATTCAAAATCCCTTGCTGCTATGTCTACCACTGTCAATGACATGTTACCCTCCACTGTGCCCATGTTAGAACAGTCAGGAGTGAACTGGGCTATATTCCAGTTGTGCTTCCAGATGGCCATTCAAGGTAAGGGCTTGTGGGGGCACTTTGATGGGAGTAAAGTGCAACCAGTCCTTCAACCCTCTATATCCATTTCCCCTGCTCCTATGCTGTCTCCTGGTGAGACAAAATTGTCCTTCTCAGTGATGACTGCCACCTCTAGTCCCTCAACCACTACAGCCAGCCCCCCCACTTCCACCATCTTAACTGGTACCAAAGCTGAGATCAGTGAATGGGATTGAAGTGAGAGTATAGCCAAATCTCTCCTTGCCCAACAATTACCAAACTCAACCCTCATGATTGCTTCTGGACAGCCAACAGTTGCAATGATGTGGGGAGCAGTTGTGAAGGAGTATACCTATAAAGGGGCTTTCTCTCAGACCTGACTCCACCATGACTTCCTATCTTCTTGATGTCCAAAAGACAGGATTGTATGCACCTTTCTCAGCAACCTCAGATCTCAATGTGCAGAGCTTGACACCATGGGTGTATCCATCAACAACAATGATTATTGAAGCACAACCATTCAATTGTTACCATGGGTGCTCTCAAGCTTCACATTGGGCCAGCTCACAGCTGCTACCCTTCATGGTGAAACCATGGATCCTGACCTGCTGATTGTTGTCATCAGTGACAAGTCTGACTGTATTCAATCAACTCACTTGAAAGGGAAGGGCGATGGAGTGGTGAATACCAATGATGCAATGGCTGTTGAATCTGCAAAGGGGAAGGGCAAAGGGAAGGGAAAGGAGAAGGGAAAAGGCAAAGGGCCATGCTGGGGATGTGGAGGACCCCATATGAAGAAGGAATGTCCAGAAAAAAGGGAGAAGAGTGAAAAACAAGCATCTGGCTTGACTCAGCCAACTGCTAGTGTCAATGCCATAGACAATGACATTGCCTTTTCCTTTGAAGATGCAGAAGCTGATCCATCAAGTTCTTCCTTGTCAGCAGACCTGACTCTCTAGGAGGAAGTCAAGTTCATATGCTGACACCATTGCAGGGCATCCAAGCTACTGGTGTTGAAGATCTATGGCCCCTCATTGATGATGCCTGTCAATTCTTACACTGGGTTTCAAGTGCATGGAGCAGAATTGCTTCGAGGTTTACCAGTCAGCATTCACATGGATTCCCAAGGAGTCATTGATGCATCAAATCTATGGTGTGCAATTGAAGCAGACAGCAAGGGTGACACTAGGTCTACCTGATTCCTGGGGACCAATGGAGCTCTGCATCAAAAAGAATTCATCTGTCCTTTCTGTTGCTTTTTCACCCAATGGCATGTGGGTTGCCTCTGGATTGAATGATCAGACAGTCAGGATTTGGAATGTGATGACACATATGTTGGAAGCCAAGCTGGAGGGCCACATGGAGGAAGTGACATCTGTGGCTTTTTCACCTGATGGCATGTGGGTTGCCTCTGGATTGAATGATCAGACAGTCAGGATTTGGAATGCAACAACATGTAGGTTGGAAGCCAAGCTGGAGGGCCACATGCATTTGGTGACATCTGTGGCTTTTTCACCCAATGGCATGTGGGTTGCCTCTGGATCTTCTGATCAGACAGTCAGGATTTGGAATGCAATGATGCATAGGTTGGAAGCCAAGCTGGAGGGCCACATGGATTGGGTGACATCTGTGGCTTTTTCACCCAATGGCATGCAGGTTGCCTCCAGATCTTTTGATCAGACAGTCAGGATTTGGAATGCAATGATGCATAGGTTGGAAGCCAAGCTGGAGGGCCACACAGATTGGGTGACATCTGTGGCTTTTTCACCTGACAGCATGTGGGTTGCCTCTGGATCAGATAATCAGACAGTTAGGATTTGGAATGTGATGCTGTGTAGGTTTAAGGCCAAGCTGGAGGGCCACACACATTGGGTGACATCTGTGGCTTTTTCACCTGATGGCTCATGGGTTGTCTCATTGCAGTTTGATGGTGATAGAGTTTGGAACCTGACTTCAGAAGGGCCCTGTGTTCCAACAAATGATTCACACAGCATCAAATTCCAACTCCATCCCCTCTCCCTCTCTAATGATGGTCACTGGGTGGTGGGTATACATAATCACTGCTGGATACCCCCTTCTTATTGTGGTGTCTCTTCACATGCATCTTTGGCTGATAAAGCTTGTTTTGGCTATCATTCTGGCTCTGTAGTTATTTTGAACATAACCTCTGTAGCATAGATACTATGTTGGGTGGAATAGAGAAGATTATATACATGTGGATGTGGGTGACTGAACATTGTTGTGTCATCACCTCAATATACCCTAGATGATGGCTGTTGACATCTCTGACAGTGATATGCTGCCATACAATCAATGCCATCATGTGGTAGAGGTCCATTTTGGCATTCTCCATCCACCACTCCAGCCTGGCCATGTAAATGACACATTGCTTGAGCTGCCTCCCCATCACATGATTGTGACTATGAAACCTCACCATTACCATTCAAGTGAAGGCAGGCAGACATTGAAGCTCCATGTCATGAGAGGGCAAGTTTGCCTCTCCCATGGATGCTCATTTCCAGAGTCAGGCCATCCAATGTCCCAAAGCCAAAGGATGTTGTGTTCTGAGCATGCCAATGGAAGTAGAAAGGTACTCAGATATTGCAAATCAAAACAAGGAGCAGGGCTGGCTATTGTCTGGATGAATGACTCAGCCACCTTCCCTCATTATGGAGGAAGCACCCAGGCAATGTTCACTGATCAAGACAGTACAGGATGATAGGTGTCAGGAGCCATATGAACACCTATCAAACCCAAGAAACCAAGACTTAAGACCTGTCATATCATATCTGAATAGATCCTTAGGAATCTTGTGAAATATAACAAATGCAGTCTTGTGTACCCAAACATGCTTTGTAATACAAAAGCAATCAGGGGACAGTGAGGATGGAACATCTGTCAATAACTGGAAGAATACAAAGCACCAGGCTATCATTGAGAGATAGGAGAATGCACATAACTCAAAAGTCAATAGGCAGAGGTGGTTTTCTATAGCTCATGGCTCTCTTCCTCTCCTACTCTGATTTCTCCAGTGCTATAGATCTATCCTGACCAGTATACCCTTTCCTTGTACTCCACACCCTATTTACATCCTCCAGCCCTGTACCATCATGACTAGAGCCACTATGAACATGCCACAAGTATTGCACCACAACACTAGCTTTCTTTGCCACTGATCTGCCAAATCCAAAGCCTTCAAATGAACCTGCACCATGTTCCTCAGGACTCTCCATGATAATGCACAGCTTCTCAGATGGGTCCTTGGGAATGCACAAGGTGGGGATAATGATAGGAGGTGGCAGATGTGGTGGTGATTTAGGCTTTTTGACTTTTGGCTTCTCCTGGCACTTAGCATGATGGGGAGACAAAGTGCCCATAGAATCACAGGCACTAATGATCTTGGCCACATTGGTCTTCTTGGGACACAGGATGGCAGGGCTGGCTACAGCAACAGGAATGAGACTGAATGAATGACCATTGACCAAGTTAACTTTGGTGTTACAGTCTCATCTACATTTAGGTCACACTTACTCAGCCTACTATTTCATCTATAATTTCAGCCCCTTATGTTAAGAGCTGACTCCAGACAGGGGTGGACCATGGGCAGCCAAGGGCAGACACATGCGGACACTGTGTTGAGGCCTTGGCTTCAACTTATGTGTTGTGCCCCTCTGATACCAT
>JAEUWS010001108.1:0-20467 GCA_018524945.1 Podaxis sp. C-F-92630
TCGTAGTATTGTAGGGGATAACTTCAGTTGCGGTGCAAAGAACCTGGGAGTATTGCTTTCAGAAAAAGTTAGCAATGCTAGGCGAATTAGCACAAACCTCTCCGGGATATATATTAGTGCAAGCAGCATCAACATTAGGGTTGTTGGCAATGAGGGTCGCGAAATCCGTGCCTGCGCTGGCAGCTATATCTAGACAGTTGTCGCCAGCTGCGACTACATGAACAGTGTCGCAATCTTGTCCGGTGGCCCCGAGACACAAAGTCTATGATTATCAGCTCTCTCACACCATTGAATGTCTCTCATATAGAACCTACCTCTCCGACGAACAGGTTCGTGCAATCGGCGTTGATAATACCTTGGTTCACATGGGCGAGCTGGAATCTGAAGGCAGGTGATCAATATTTGGGACATTCGACAAAGAAAAAAAAGCTTGCGTGGAAACATTCTGAGCTGCCGATATGCCATCACAGAAGTCGCCTAGGTGGACTGTATATTGCCTGGCACAGGCCGAGTCCGATTGGGCGTGTCCGGTGTTTCCTATCGTATTTTTCGTTAGCAGCAGCGTAGGTGGATCGAGGAAAATAACGAACCTAGGAGCGCAATAGTGAAGAGGGCACCGAGAACTTGAAAGACGGTCATTGTGTTTCTGAAGAGAGAACTTGGGATGAAGCTGGGCCTCACTGAGGATTACAGTCAAGGATTTTTCATCTTTTATACTTTTGTCTCTCCCAAGTCACAAGTGGATATATTCGATGTCCCACGAAGGCACGACGACCTCGGGGAAGATGTGGGATAATGCGCTTGCTTTGACTCAAATTTCATCATTCCGTGTGTGAGCGAAGGTGAGCAATGGCAGGTATTGGACAATTTGTCTCTGTAGACGCGTGGTCCTCAGGATGTGCCTAGCGGCGGTTGATGTTCTAAAATAATCTTTCTGATTGTGACTCTTGATGAGGTGTCTGTTTGCGCCGTGGACCATTAAATGGGCGGGAGGTTTTTTTTTTTAACAGGAGGGACGGCTCCGATGAGGGCGGGGAGGGGCTATAGCATTCTGATAGATGAAATAGGAATTATTGTCTGGGAGAAAGCGGCCACGACACCCAAGAGAGCTACATAGTACAAAGTTGAGCAGAAAGAACACATTGAATTATATTATGTAAGGTGATTATTTGGTTCAGCGATCAATAGTAAACATTGACGGGGGTGAACATCATCGGCGTCCTTCCGAGTTCCAACCCAAAACTCCACGCCGCGCTACGTCCTTTGATCTCTTCTGACTTCCTCATATCTCTTGATGACCAAGCGTCGGTTGGATGCATGAGAGACCTTAGTTCATGTTGAAGACACGTCTTTGCTTTCCGAGCAAAGTCCGATTGTGGAATTTCCAGCCGGGGACGACAACCAGAGGCTTCTTCTCTGCCACCAAACCAATCTCGTTTCGGAGATTGAAGCCCAACGTGGGAGGGTCTAAGATTGCCGAAAGGGTCAACAAATCCCGGGTAACAACATTATTTCAGGCCCTCAAGTCGTCCATCGACTCAACGAACGATCACGAGCTCATTGTTTCCCGCGTCAAGGATAATCTCGACCGCTTCATTCCACTCATTTTCCGTCCGCATGACGTTTACGAGAATGTCATCCGCTTCCTCATCAAGCGTACTTGCTTGCCGGCGGCCGTAGCTGTATACGAGCGCGTGATCACAGAGGGGTTCATTGTTTCGCCTTCTGTCGAAGCTCAGATGATTGTTGTCGCGATGGGAATTGCGGACAAGAAGACCAAAAAGGAGTTAATATCTTCTCTGAAGGCCGTCGTTAGGAGTCAACTCTTTACTGACGATGACCTTTTTGGTCTTCTCAACTCCATGGCCGAACTAGAGCTGTCGCCAGTGGTATTCAATGTCATAGTGGCCGAGTTCTACAAGACTCATCATTCTGCCGAAGGATTTGATCCCGACCTAGATTTCTACAAGAAACTGGTTTATTCTGGAATACGATCTGGGGATGTCGGACAGGCGCTTGATACATTGTCAGCTCTTCCAGGGTCTAGCATCAACGAGGGGAATATAGCGGAGGCGTATGCCTCTTTTATCGCAGGGATCCGTGATACACGACATTGGGATAGGGAAACCGTTTCTGATGTTCTTGGTCTGATGGAGAAACAAGGCATCGAACCTGACATTGGTGTTTTCAATGCCCTCATCTCTTACGAAGTCCGTACAAACTCCCTTCATCGCGCTTTTGCCATCTATCACGCTCTCAAGGATCACCCTAAGCTCCTCCCAGATGATTTCACTTTTGGCAGCCTCTTCAACGTCCTCAATCGCTTGCACAATCCGAAGAGGCGCAGATACCGTCACGGCAGACGCCTCCCTGATGATATTCCTACTCCACGAGCGTTATACCGCGACATGATTAGCGCTCTCGTCCGGCATCCTCAGGCACCCTCCTTCCAACTCACTACCTCCCTCTTGAACGTTGTTCTCCGTTCTTTTATTTATAAGAACGACTACGTTGGCGCATACGTTGCGATTCGCTGTTTTACCTCCTTCCACATTCCGATGAATTTCAAAACCTATCTCATCGTCTTCCGCCACCTCATGAATCGCATCACATACGGGATCAGAGCATTTCGGAAGGTGGGCGACGACGAATGGGCGGACCGTTTCTTGAGCTTACCGTATCCCATCCACGACCCTCACTTCTTATCCGGCATCGAGCTCAGCAACACACTCGCGGCTCGGATATTGGAGGTCTCTAAACGGAGTTCTTTCAAGTTGGATTGGCCTTTGTACATCACGGCGGGCGCCCCCCATGAGCAAGTTCCAGAAAAGTATCATGTTCCCACAGTTGAGAATATGCTCGGAAGGGACCCGGTTCCGGTGGATCAACCTTTTGATCCCGTACCATTGGAACGACTGTTGAAGAAGGCTATTCTGGTCGAGTCGGATTCAATGCGACGGCTGGGTCATGGAAAGGGTGCGAATTCATATATCTCAAAAGTAATTGCCGCCGCGAAGGACGAGATGATTCCCCCCGGGGTGGATAGGCAGTTGAAGAGGATGTTAAGGAGGCGAGAGATGTTAAAATTAGCTTATTTGATATGAGAAGTAAACTACCCTCTGTAGTTTAGTAATGCATAGTACCCCCTACTCGAGATACAGTATCCATTTACGTAACTGCTGGAGTGCAAGTGCAAGATTAGCTACGAAAATTTCGTGGGGGTTCCGACAGGGTAACCAAACGCTCGGCTGCCGTAAACGTTTTTTCTTTGGTTTGAGGGACATAGTAGTATGACCGATTGATGCTTAATATTATAGCAGCAAACCATTCCATACGTTTATCTTTATGCAGACTGGACGGCCACTGGTGCGAGTATCCTACTTCTGTGAAAGCAATAGACTAGTCAACAGCATTCAGGTCTGCGGCGTCCTCGTCTTCTTCCTCAGACGACGAGCTCTCCTCTGCAGGAGCGGCCCTTCCCCATAACCTCCCCAGGATATTCCTAATCATCCTCGGCATGGGCTGGGAGCATAGAATCAATATCAGATGAAGACGCTGCGATATAGATATGAAAGACTGACAGCAATGTCCTCCTCTTCCTCATCCTCGTCTTCATCCTCGTCTTCTTCGCCCTCTTCCACTTCTTCATCGCCTGCGGGAGCTCCTGCACCTCCATCTACGGCCTCACCTTCCCCACCCCTTTCCTGTCCTGGGTCTTCATCGTGGCCAACTCCCGCGAACATATCCTCTCCAGGCATCTGCCCTGGCATCCCGCCCACGCCAAAAACCCCCGGATCCGCAGCACCGCCTTCACCCATAGCAAGCATCCCGTTCACCATCATATCCTCCAACTCTTCCGGCGCAAGCTGTGCTATGACCTGTGCAAACTGCACAATACCACCCGGGAACCGCTGTTCTAGACCCTGAGCTTCGAAGAACGCCTGTGATAATATTTCACGATAAACTTCGGGACATATAAGGGGGGCTACGTACCTCAAGTTGCTGCCTAAACCCGGCATCTGGAATCATCTGCGCCAACCTCCTACGATCCATCTCCCTCTCCCGCCTCGTTCTCGGCCTAAACGCAAACAGGTCCTCTGTGCCCTCGAAGAACTTGTCATCATAAAACGTCACTGCATCCCTTGGTGGTAACGGGTCACATGCCAGTGATTTGCCTTCCAATACAAATCTCGGGATGAAGGAGAACAAGTTCCGGTAGCTCGACTCGAGGACGACGACGTGGCGATACACTGAGTATCGGAGGTTTTCGGAGTTTTCGTAGAGTGTGAGGAAGGCTTTGCGGCGGGGTGGGAATGGGAATGGGGCGTTGGGAGAGGGGAGGGAGGCAAAAGTCGACGTGACGGTCTCAGTAAACCATGACGCGTGTTCCTTCCATAGCTGGAACGAGCGCTGGGCATAGAGATGAGATAGAAGGTGGAGGATGCCTTCGGCGAACGATAATGACGCCGCATTGGTTTGAATTTTGCACTCTGGGTGGCCACGTACTGATGCTGGGAGGCTGACGTCGAGTTTGTCTGCGAGGAGGGGAACGATAGAAGGGAACGCTTTGATGGCTTCGGTCAATGCTGCTGTGCTTTGGTTCTGGCTGCCGCCCTTTGCGAGGACTCGGAGGGCGAGAGCGTGACTGTACGCCCAACCTGGGAGAAGACTGGGATTGAGGCGTTTGTCTTTCCCGAATTCATGGGGACTATCGAAGACATCGTAGACGTCGGATAGCCATTGGGCCATGTTAGCTTTGATGGAGACTTGGTCAAGGTGTAGGAGGGCGCCGTGTGGGTCCGTCCATGGATCAAGGGAGTAGAGAAGACGGGCGAACTCGAAGCCTGTTCGGATACACCCTCTTCGCTGGAGGTCACTGAAATGATGTTAGCGTGGCACGCCAGGCTTCAGCAGAGGCAGTACTCACACGACCTGACGATGAATAGCGAGGAAGAAGGGTCTGTTCTCAACACGGTCGAAGTCCAACCTGTTGAGACCACTCGTGAGGTTAAAGGCCCCAATGAAGGAGCGCTCGTAGGTGAAGAGCGCCCGATCAACAAAGTCCACGGCTTGAGCATGCTCTGCCACAGTATTAGTGTATGGTTGTCATGAAGCAGAGAAGTCGGGCTCACCCTCTCTGTGTCGATAAACCTCGGAAAGTTGGAGCAGCGTGTCGGCATGCCATGGCAGCTTGCGGAGGAGATCGTAGAAGCCTTGCGGGTCTGAGAAGGGAGTAAATGGGTAGTCAAACAACGTTGAGGTCCAACTCACCTCCGGACATGACAGTTCGCATGAATGCCCTCGTCATACTCTTGTATTTTCTGCTGTACTCGACCGTCCACCATTTCTCATCTGTAGCCTCCCATTCTCGCCGCTGAAACTTGTCATGGACTTCGCTGTCCGTGAGCGTCCTGATTGACAGACCCTCGCGCTGACTCGCCGACCACCAGGTCGGTTGAGGTCGTGTGAGGTTGGATCTCAGTGCACCAACATTACGCCGAGAAGAGGAAGACCCCGTTTTTGTCGCTTGCACAACGCGAGAGCCAAAGAACTTGCGTAGTTCCGCCTCCGCGTCGAGGTGCTGCAACGAGACGCCAAGTAGATCGGCGAGCGAATGGCCCTTGGCTGTTGTCTGTGAGAGTTTCTGCTGTGCGGGAAGTCTTTTATGTCATGAGCCACAATCGGCAAATGGATAGGACACTACGCACTGGAGGGAGAGTTCAGCGAGGACTTTGTCGATATCATCCTCCTTTGCTTTTTTCTGCTTCTGCTTGGCTTTTTTCAGAGCCTTCCGTTCGCTCGCTGTCAGAGGCTCCTTCGTCTTGTCGACCCGCGGTTCATTGTTAACGGCAGCTTGAGGCGCGAATACAGGTTCTGGCGTTGAAACAGGCAAATTATTGCCATCCCGAGTTTGGGCTCCTGTCAGCTTCTTTTTCTTCTTCTTCCCTTTCTTGGGTTTTCGTGCAGATTCTTCGACATCGCTATCATCGGCTTCGCCTTCAGTTGCAAGAAACTACGCAGTTAGTTCAACGAGCTGGTCCCAGGGAAGAGTAGGAAGTGGACGCACGCCTGCCGCAGCAAACACCCCTGTGTTCTTTACAACAGGTGCTTCGTCATCAGTCAAATCTGACCCTGAGGGTTTACTTGGTCCTCCTAGAGCCTCGAGTTCCTCGAGTTCACGCTGCTGGCGTTTGTTGAGACGAGGAGGCATTTATGATTATGGATCTATGTGATGTGACTCGTGGTTAACTGACAAGTATGAGTTCTGGCACATGCCATCTTAATCTTATCAGCTGACATGATAGCGCACTGCCATTCGATCCCACAAGAAGCGCCAGACCTAACCATTGCCCGTTGCTGCCGTTCCCCTTTCTACTTTTCATAAAAATCATGTCAAAATTACTAGAGTCGACCCTCGAGCGAATCAAACGGTTCAAGCTCGGGAGAGACCATTCTGATCACATTCGGACCCCCTCCCTCCATGACGCAATTGCCGATACAAGTATTAGCGGTCAATTGACGGCCACGCAGACCATGGATAATGGTATGCCCACCCAGTCGTATTGCCCGAATATGACCGGTAAAACTCACTGGCCTAGCAGATAAAAGCATATCCACACCTTCGCACAGGCAAAGGACTTCACATATGTTTCAAGGCGCACATCACTTTGTAGTGAACAACCCCATCATGGTGAATCAAACCGTCGTTAACCCCGATGTCGAAGCTGCCGGTAAGTGCCATCCACGGATACTTGTTCAAATATATAATTCCGAAACGCAATTAGGAATGAAGCTTTTGTTGGAAAGGGGGATAGCGGAAGCGACACTGGACTCCTCCGCTCGATATCCCCCTCCTCTCTGCCACCCGGGAACACGGGAAGACATACGCAATCGGATAACCTCCTGGATCACAAACAACCACCGCGGATCGAACCTACTCTGGCTTTATGGTCCCGCCGGCATCGGGAAATCCGCCGTCGCCCAAACCATTGCCGAATATTGTCAAGAGCATGGTTGGCTTGGCGCCGCTTTTTTCTTCTCTCGGCCAAACAAGCGCAACGATCCCTATCGAGTGATCCCTTCCCTTGCATACCAGCTCGCACTCTTCCATTCCGCCTACAAGCAAAACGTCACCCAGTTGATCACCCACGACCCTTCCATCCTCCACGGCGCATTGCATGCACAATTCCAAAAGCTCATCGGGAACCTTCTTCCCTGCCTGTACACAGGAGGAACGTCCGTGTATCCAGTTCTACTCGTTCTGGACGGTTTGGATGAATGCGACGGTGACGACGCACAGAAACGTTTAATAGAGTTGGTCGCTTCATTTTCTTCCGTTTGTCACCGTTCTGGGTCGCCTTTCCTCTGGATTATTACCAGTCGTCCAGAGTGGCAAATTGTCTCGACCTTTGAGAAGGTCGAGTCTGCCGCTCCATGCATAAAGGAAGAGCTTCGCGTCGATTCTCGCGACGCCCAAAGGGATGTTTCCATTTTCCTTCGCGCAGGCTTCAAGAATATACGGGATAAATATAGCGACGCTTTTTCTCCTCAGACAATATGGCCAACGGAAAGTGAATTCTTGGTGATCTGCTGCACGGCATCTGGTCTTTTCGCATTCGCAGACACTGCGCTAAAGTTCATTGGAGATGATGAAATTGGTAATCCCGTTGCACAGTTGCAAGCTTGCTTGGATTTCCTGAAAGGGAGATTAACGCCAGCAGGCGAAAACCCATTGGACCCCCTAAACACCCTGTATCGTGGAATTCTGCGCACCATTCATCCGAAAATACTTCCTACCATGATGCAGATCCTCGCCCAAGTCTTTTTAGTGGAAACTCCTCTCCCCGCTCAACACATCGCCAATTTTTTGCTCCTTGACCAGGCCACGTTCTACGCGAGTTTACGTCGGCTTCATTCGGTCCTAATCATCCCGTCACCTGAAAGCGCGGAGGGACAGTTAATACAAACATACCACGCCTCTTTTGCAGACTTCTTAAGGCATGCTTACGAAACCGGAGAGTTTGGTCTCACACGGACTGACATCACCGCTGCTACAAGAAAACAATGCATCCAATGGTTCACCAAATGGAAGGCCTACCAGGCTGGTGGCAGTGACGACGCCGGTAGTGAGTGATACCTTTTCCTTGTCAATATGCGAGTGTTGACCGTCAACAATAGAAATTTTGACATGGCCTGGAGCCTCGCCTTCCCTCGCATTCTCCGTATTCCGTCACGCGAAAGCAGAACTATTGCGAATCTGGTCGGACACATCCGAGGAAGACATGCCCCAAATGTACGAAGAGGTTCGGGATTTTGACATTCAGTCTATCCCGCCTAGCGAACTTCACGCATGTGTGGCTCCGCTCTGCCGATTGAGCAGCTGGGTGTGTTGCCCTTTGGTCTCAACCTGTCCAAAATAGGCTCATGATAACTGTAGCAACAGCGGAGGAATTCATATGGGGTTGGCTATAACATCGTTCGCTTTGAACCAGTTTGTCTGATGGACCATTACCTCTTCCGAGAATACGGGTCTTTAATAAGTCATAACGATATGAAAAAGGGAGACCTCAATCAAGTGAGTGCGTCTTCAAACCTTTCGCCAGAGGCTAACTTCTAGTAGCTTACACAAGACTTGGGTGGATGGAATTTTTGGATCCTCCCCGCAAATGGAGGCCCAAAGCCGGGCCTTCAATATTTCCACAAGATCCGAGCGGTATACTGGAACCCGGACCCATGTTATTTCCTGTTGGGATACGGTGCAAATACATGCCTGATAATTGCTTACCGGCTGACAAGCACGAGGCAATACGTCTCGGAGGCTTTCGAGCGGATACGGAATACGTATTCAATCTCTACATACGGGGGTGGGTCATGGCCAACACAACAACATCTAGATACCATCGTGGCAATTTCAGCCATTCACACATGGGTATCCAAAGATGGCTTATCTCCATTGGCCCGTGGAATTATGGCATTTATAGGCGACCCAACGCGTGGCGATCCAGTTGGTCGACTCAACTGGATCATCAATGTGCTCACTTGTCCTGATAAGTCCAAACTGGTCCTGGACCTCTTGTGTCAACAGATGCTTTCCGACATACCCTGGAACCTGCGACCCGCCGCCCATCGTATCCTTGCATTCTTCCTGACAAGTTCGTTCATTAGGGGACCCAGGGTCACACCATGGCCGATGTCCGTTCAAGATATCTGCGAATTTCTTGCGATTGACGAGGACACCGTTTTGAAGGCGCTTCAAACACTGAACATTCTGATATTCAAATGTCCTCTCTCACAGTCAATGAAATCGAAACTCGGTGACCACGACTTCATATGGTTCAGCCCTCCTGGCAATCAAGAACAACTCAATATTGTTAGGATAGGGCAGTGGTGGCTTGGTGGCCTCCAAGATGCTGATTCACGAGTCTGGCTTGACGTCGCTACATGTTCTATTCGGTGGTCTAATTACTTTCTGATGAAAATGACTATGCAGAAGGGTCAGTATTGACATTGCAATCACTGATAGAAGCTTTCTAACTGCCAATATAAGATAAAGACTCGTATGCGGATGGAAAAGACAGCCGTATATGCAGAGAGTTGAGTATATGGAGAGAGTTTATGGGTGATGGGATAGAGCGCAGGTTTGAGTATTATGTTTTTTGTGGACTGTGGCCAGCGTTGAGTTGGGCGGCGGAACGACACCCTAAAGAAACAGTGGACCTTCTCCGCGGGTTTCGTTTCTCCCACCTTCATATCTGGTATGGGGTGGACATGGGCCCATCGCACCAGGATCGTCTTATAAGTTTCGTTAACAAGCTCTATTCGGTGCGTTCTTCGTTGGCCTTATCTTCCCACCCTCAGATGAATGATAACGGCTGTAGGTCCAGACTAAACTCGATCTTGACCCCATCGTAAGGGTGGAAGGCAATTGCGACGAGGATAACCAGCTTTTTGAGAAATGGAATAAGTTCAACGTCCCATATCGAAAAGCAAGTTTTCCCATTGTGGGTCCAGGATCGTTATCCCAGTTGCTCAAACCACTCACTTTGCCAATTATTACACAAATACAGGATAAATTAGATGCACGGATTGCTTGGATATCTCTGCACCATGACATGGTCCCAGAAGACCTCAATTCTGCGAAGGAGTGCAGGATCTTTCTGATAGGTCATGGAGCGAACTCATGCGTCATGGCACTCAAGCAACTCTGAGGGTGGTGATGGCGCCGCCAGTGGTAGGCATAGTTTAGGGTGGAAAATCCACCTGCGGGCGGAGGACGAGACTCGTTGGAATGATGTAAGGACCTTGACCAGAGTGGGAAGGAATCAATTCCAGTTGACTGGCTTTTATAAATGATTTGGACTCCGGTTGTCATTGCTCGTGTCGATTCAGGGGAATGATATATCATCGAATTAATCATACTACTCCATCCAACCACAGATTCAGAACTCGAGCCAAACCACCAAACAGTCTACATCGTGCCTTCCCGACCGCTGTCATCACCGCCAATACATCACAAATTCACCAAGACGCTCTGGTGCAGTCGCAATGACTGCCATCTTTATGATTATCGTTAATTGTGACTGTACACGCGCCTGTGATATCCGTGGGCACCAACTCGGCCCTCTATCACTCCAATAGCAGCCGTACATTTTTGGACCGACATGCCCCTACCCCCCTATATCAGCATGAGCCGCTGGAAAGGATGTACAGGATTTCAGTTTCTTACACTGTCTGGATAGCCGAGAGGTTAGATGCAATGGTGCTCTCGGTCTGCGCCTAATTCTATGGGCCGTCGTTACTATCGTGATCATAGGCGCCACACTAGCCACAACAGCCCCTGTTCCCCTTCCGGTGCGGCGGCAACAGCCCGCCTCTACCACCCGTACTCAGCGCACTCGACCTCGCCGGGAATGGAACTAGTGCAGTAGGACTTGGAGGAACGAACGAACACAGAATAACGAGACCGACAGCCGTCCGTTAATGAGGACAGCGTTAGGGTAAGGAGAGGGAGGCCGAGGAGGTGAATGCGAGAGGGTGTGCGGTGACCGTGATTGTAACAGTGACTGTAATATCGAATGCGGTAATGCTGGAAGACAATGTGCTCGGTTCTCCTTGGTTCTCGTCTGACAGGTAGATCGATGTCGAAAGGATGGTCCATCCTAAGGCAGAAAATGAATGAAAGCAGAAGTCGGTGTTAGAGGTGGTAGAATACCGAAACGTCCTGTGTTGCCAAAGGCACTCGAATTCGGCCTCAACATCCGACTCTTGCGAGTCGAAATGGCTACGGCAACCAACCACGGGATGTCGCAGGCATTGCTATTTGGTGCCGTCTCCTCACGCCTACGACTTTCCCACCAATCCTGTTGATTGGCAGCGAGTTTCTGCTTGACGACGAACTGAGAATACGTTGGGGGGACCAGCTCCTCGGAGTATTTAACTGGGGTCATGTATGCCAGGTGTTAGAAGTGGGAAGAAGGATATGAAAGGGAAGGAAAGAGAAGTGTCGAGGCAAGGTCAGAGAGTTGAGGTGATGTGGAGAGGGCGTGATGTCGCCGAGACGTCGACTAAGCACGAGATATTCTAGACTGACGTTTTACTTACATTCACCAACAGAGATCGTAATGCGATACCACTTGTCGTGTATCTGTTTCGTATTTCCGTGATTTTGTACCAGAAGTCCTAGGTAGATGGGACACCGGGCGGTTAACTCCAGTATGGATGTGAAAGAAAGGCCTTGAAACCCAAGAAAACACAGAAGGCATGTTACGGGAATAGAAAGGTACCATTTGCGGACGCAGTAACAGGCACGCCGAGGGGCTGCAAAGGTGCGGCAGAAATCAAGACGTGAGGGTTGTGATTCAAACAATAGGCCGCATCAAGTTGATGAGCCGATACATAATCGACGATGAACATCCGTAACTTTCATACCGAGACACCAAGATATAAGGAAAAGGGTCCAAGTGTGCGCATATACATACATTGGACAGAAGCACCTCTGCACGTATACAGGGATAGGAGGTGAAAGAACGCAGCCGCAGGCGCACCGAGGAAAAAAGTAGCAGGGGTGGTTGATACTACTCATACACGGTATGAACGAGAACCCGAACAGGAAGAAAAGAATCAAAGAGGAGGACGTACAAGAGGAGAAAAGGCAAGGCAGAGAAAAGGGGTTCATGAAAGAAAGCGTCCCAATGTGCTCACCATTCAACGCAGAAAAAGAAAAAGGGAGTAGAAAACATCTAATCCAACTCGACGGCCTCCAAATAACTTTCTGGCACAAGTGCGTGTCGAACTCCATTCCCCACTTCAACACCTCCATCGACACCCTCAGGCACAACGACCACTGCCCAACCAACGCCCCCACCCCGCCCAACGACGCGAACGACTTGGTCCTCGATTAACCGCATTTCCGCTGTACCCTCCGGTTCGAACGCGAACAAAGCGCGATACTGGCCCGGATACAGAGGTTCCTCTTCCTCTCCCTCACCTTCACCTTCAGCCTCCACCTCAGCCTGATCACGATCAAGATCATCTTCCGCATCATAATAGACCTCCGAGCTCCGTCCACTCTCAGGAGTGACACTATCCCCATGCTCCTCTTCAAAGTTCATCTCCATCTCAACACGCGTCGGATACTTTTCCTGTTGTTGCTGCTGCTGTTGCAACGCCCTCTGCTCCCTCTCTTCCTGTTCTTGCTGCTGACTCTGCCTTCTCAATCCCCCAAACCCAAAACTCCAACTAAACCTCCCCATCCCCCGTCTAAACCACCCGTCACCATCTTCATCATCGTCATCATCGTCATCATCATCGTAACCTCTAGCAAAACCACCAAACCTCCCTCGCCCACGATCACGTTGATCATCCTTGTCATCATCATCACTGCTCGTAGCCGCGCTGGTACTCGTAGCATTCGTCGATTCCGACGCAGTACTCCAGCGCTTGGACGATGGACGTGCCTTTTTAGATCCTCCCAGTTTTTTGTTAAGGCGAGAGAATTTGTTGGGTTTCGGGACGTCAACACCCATCCCGCGATACCGATCATCCGAAGCCATAAAAGCAAAATCACGAATTTTGATCTTAACACGAGTAGAGCGACGAAGGCGGGATTTCGGCTTCGTGTTAGCCACTATAGCGGGCGACGGTGTTTGAGTCTGGGTTTGGGGAGAGGTAGTCACAGTCGGGGTCAACACCATCGATTCTGGCCCTTCATCCCTCTCTTTTTGTGGAGACAAAACCCCACCTGTACTTCCCGTACTCAACGCACTCAGCGTCGACTGTCTCTTCGACCCAGCCCCGGCAGAACCCATGATCAAACCAATACCAAACCCAATACTACTCCTACTCTCCCTCTTCGAGTTGCTCCGACTCACAGACGCACTGGAAGGTTTGGATCCGGAGGAACGAACAGAGATCGTGGAGATCCGACGGCTGTCTGCTGGTGAAGGTGGTGCGGGACGGGTGGAAGAGAGGGAGGGCGAGGAGGTGAGGACGGGGGAGAGGGGTGGTCGGGACTGGGACTGGGACTGCGATAGTGACTGCGATGGAGGTGTCTGAGAGGGTACTCGGTTCTCGTCTGGTGAAGGTATGCTGGAAGCCTGGGATTTAGCCGCCGCCGATCCAGCGGCAGAAAAGGACATCGAGGCCGGGGTAGGAGTTGTAGGAGACAGCATGTCGAGGTCTTGTTGAGAGTTGGGATCGAGGTTGGATGGTGTCTGAGATTCAGCTGTTGAGGTAGATTGTGGCGTTGTGGATGATTCCGAGATAGAACCGTTTGGTGTTGCTGTTGTTGATGCTGTTGTTGTTCCTGACGCCTGTTTCTCGCTCTCGTTCTCACTAGGACCGTTGATCGACGGTGGGTTATCAGTTGGGAGTGTTCCTGTGACGGTGGATTTGCGGCGTGGGGGTGGTTTTACTGCAAACTCGTGTGGACCCGGCATAGGAGGTGGAAGAAAGGAGGATGATGGAGAAGGAAAGGGAGATGCCGAAGCTGGCGTATCGACGTGCAGGGACAGAGGTCGCGATGTCGCTGCAGCGGGAATGAGCAAGACAGACTATTGTGGGACTGATGTTTTAACTTACGTTCTACAACAGAGGCCATGATGCGATATGATTCGTCGTGGTCGAAGAAACTCTCTCCCTCAAAACATTTCTCAACTCTGCACCGTTGCCATGCCACCATCTCTGTTTGCCTGTATTTGTTTAGTCACTTAAAATAACAAACCACATATTTAACATTGTCCAGTCCGACGGTCAGAGATCTTGTCAGGGCTCACAGCTAAAGATCCCGACTGGCAGAGCCTCGCTCATCACAATCCAAGTTCTTGTCCCTCATTTTACCTGGCACCCACAGCCCTTGCTCTCGATAAACCACTCTTACCCCTGCCCGTAACATATACGGACCCAAGACAGGACAGTCAGATCTCCAGAAAGTATCTCAGGCGCGTAACGACAGCACCAAGCCGTCCTAGAGAGACAAGATAATCATACAGGCGAGAATGAACAGCATGTCAGTGACATCAGAGGCTAGAGCACGGTGGACGTCGAAGGTGATGGTAAATACAACCAAACAACTCCCCCCCTTGAGCGAGCCACCGTCCACCTCGAAGACGAGTTTTGTGCCATTTAGCCGGGAAGTACGACTCTATTCCTGCAAGGTATCTAGATCCAATATTCTCTGTGTGCATATAAATGTCATCCATTTTATGGACATAGAGGTTGGAAGCCAAGCTCGACGGTCACATGCATGACACCTCAGATGACACGCGAGTTTGAGTTTGTGTGCTGACGTCGCCGTGATTCTAGCGGCGTCTACTCTGAGAGCGCAAATCCACAACACTTCCTCCTTTCCTGGATTGCTAGAAATTGCGGCATGTTTCGCCTGCGTTTCTTCTCTCTCAGGAGTCGGGGCAACTTGTTTCGTCTGTTCTGTTTGGTCTTGATTTCCTTCTCTCGCTGCTGTGTATGTCGTTTTCGCAAATTGTACCCATACTAAATCAATAAATGCCTTTTGTTTCCTTCTATTTCTTGTCTTGGGCACTCGAGCATCATATCATCCGTTCATAGCCGAAGTGCCGACCTTCTTCTAGCTGCAGCTGCTTACATTTCCGGGTCCACTACAAATCCTGTGCAGAAAACAATGGCTCGATCCCGTCAGAAGGTATCATCACGACCGTAATTCTGCCAGTATGATACTCCTGCTAGGGTATTGTCTATTCTACTAAATCAATTGTGTACATGAAATGCTATTCTTACCAAATATAACGACAAGAAAGGACTAAATCTCAGCTTCTCCACTGTCGAACGTTGAGATGCGATACACGGACATGTACGGGATGCGGCTGTCCATAGGCCAAGTCGACTGCTGTTCGTCTGCCTTTCAAATATGGGGGATAAGAATGCCGAAGGTACGCTTCACACCTCTCCTATGTTAGCTCCGTTAACAAATTAGTAAGACAGGTTAGGTCATGCTCACAAGAAATACTCGAGGAAGGTCCATGTTTCTGGCGCTGGCGCTAGGAGGTGAGCATAATCTGTGGCGGTTCCTGGGGTCAGTTAAAAAAAAAAAAAACAGAAACGAACCAACGAACAAACATTCGTGAAGGGTTCGTGGTGTTGGGTCAGGGAACACGCATCCTGGCGATTCCGCAGTCAAGTATAGCGGCGACGAAGTAGTTTGGCGAGATGTGAATTAGCGTCAAGTATGAAATCGGTGTGGCGGACGGTGTGGGAATGATCTTTAAGGTTGGCGCCGTAAGAATCACTTGAACGAAATGAAATGACACGGTTACATACCACAATTGTCCAGAAATCAACCCAGCCGATCTCCTAACCTAACCAATACCTCACCCAAGCACCCTCTCAAAACCCCAGAGACATGCTGCTGTACGGGAAGAAGAGTCATCCCTTCACAAAGGAAGTGTGAGGTCTAGACTCGGATTGAATGAGGTGGTGGATGCAAGCGGCCGGATGTGCCGAGATGGTGTGGTGGCAAATATAGCTGCAAAGAACACATGCAGGTTGTTGGGGTGTCGTAGTGCGATGGGCGGAAGTGATAGCGTGGAGAATGAACTGGTATATGCTGGAAATATGAGGGCCCGGGAGGCGAAGTAGAACGGTGGTGCCCAGGCGTAAAGGACAGGTGTGTTGCTAACAGGTGATGGGCGTCAAGCTATTGTCAGTCAACTCCCGCTATTAACGTGAGAATCTTCATACCAAGTGCTACTCTCATGCTTCGAGGCCAACACATGTCACAGCGTATCCTACTTGCCCCTTGACCCTCACTAACCGCACATTCGTCCAGACCTTATCTATTCGCAATGCCCTTTTTTTCAAAACTCTTCAAAAACAAAGAGGGGCACAGTATACCTGCAGCCATCGCAAGATTCTCAGTCCTTGGAGCACCTGCAGCTCCTAATGCCCTCCCAAGAGTCGAAACACCTCCTCCAACACCTCCCGCTGATAATCCGTATCAAGCTGTCGTCCCAACACCATCACGCAAGAAATGGGGAAAAGGGTGGAGAAATACCCTCGACGGATTAGTGGTCATAGCAGAAGGGCTAAAGAATTGTTCGGATATGTGCCCGCCCCTGAAAACTGCCGCCGCCGTGTTCTTGACAGTTCATAAAATCTTCGACGTGCGTAAGCCATGTCTATCGTGTTCACCTCATTGAGTTCCGATCTGCAGGGCGTATCCACAAACAAGGACGATCTAAAGGAACTCGAGACAAGATCGAAAGCTATCCTGTCACTTGTGGAAATATACAAGAAAGAACGAGCGTTGAATGCGCTTGCAGAGAGAGCCAAAAGTTTCTCCACGTGCGTGTTGGCCTCGCCTTTTGTATTCGTATCTAACTTTTCTCGCAGAGCCATTGAGAACTTGATTGAAGGCATCAAGTATTTGCAAGACCGACCATTGCGGATCCGTATTGCCCAGGTTTCGAACGATACCGGAACGATACAAGCGACGTTGAGGAGCCTTAACACGGCTTGCGATCTCTTCCACGTAAGTGTTCAAACTGCGGATCGTGCTCGTGTATCCATCGCGCTGATCGGGCCCCACAGATCGACATACAGTTACACACCAATGTAACCGTACAGAATATCTTGCAGGTACGTCGTTTTGCGTCTGAGGAAGCACACCCTGGTTCATATATTCCTCAATAGATGATGAATTCCCGTAAGCCTCGCCTTGGTGAGAATGACAACATGCAAAGCTCACATCATTACAGGATCAGTAGAAAAACTTCATGTTGAGGACGTTTCGTATAAAAGTCGGTGCTCCGTCTATGGCGATCCCACAGGATGCATGCCGGGCACGCGTGTCAGCGTCCTTGAAAAACTGGGATCCTGGGCTCCTGATGAGCAAGGGGCCAAGGTGTATTGGCTCGTCGGAATGGCGGGCATCGGGAAGTCAACGATTGCGCAATCACTGTGCGAGCTACTGGAGAAACAGCAGATGCTCGGGGCGAGTTTCTTTTGCTCTCGAACCTCGGATAAAACCAGTGACGCGCGTCTCATCGTTCCGGGAGCGGCTTATCAACTTTCCAAGGGTTCGCCCACTTTCAACGCGGAGCTTGTGAAAGCCGTCGAGAAGGACCCGGATTTGATCAAGTCGAACGACTTGAAGGAGCAGTTCCAAAAGCTTATCGTTGAGCCATTGCGGACTGCTGTCGACCCCAGGGTCAAACGTTACAAAGTTGTCGTGATCGATGCCCTCGACGAATGTACAGACCCCCGCTTTGTCTCCCGCTTCATCCAGCTCATTCTCAATTCCGCATCGAGCCTTCCTCTCAAGTTCTTCCTTGTCAGCAGACCCGAATCTTACATCAATGCGACCTTCGATTCCTCGCAAGGTTCTCATGACACTTTTGTGCTTCACGACATTGAGGAGGACGTTGTGGAGAGCGACATTCGATTGTATTTGAAAGAATCGTTGGCCGAGATCAAGAAGTTCTGGTATCCTAACGGGGAAGATGGGTGGCCTTCCGACAGTGAATTGTCTCAAATCGTCAAGGCCTCTGGGAAACTTTTCGTCTATTCATCTACAGCCGCGCGCTATATTCGAGATGGCGAGTCCAACTACGAGCAGCGCCTGACCGACCTGGTAGAGCGCTCATGGAACCAGCAACAAACTTCGGACATCGACGGGCTCTACAGACATATTCTTACCCGAGCCTGTCACGGTCGGACGAAGAAGGAATTGTCACTCATGAAGACCCTTCTCTCGTTCGTTGTGTTCCTCCGACATCCGTTACCAATCAACGCTCTCTCCGCGCTGTCCGGGATACCAGATCCTGCCAAGTATTTATCGCGGCTCAACTCCGTCATTCGTACCCCCACCAAAGGAAACGCCCCCGTCTCCCCCTTTCATGCATCCTTCCCAGACTTCCTCATTGACCCAAACCGCTGTCCACCAGATCAACTCTCCGGGTTTGCTCCTCTATGTCCCGCCAGTGCCCATGCAGACCTTGCACTCAAATGCCTGGAGCTCATGAACAAGTCGCTCAGGTATAACCTGTGTAATACCCCTGAAGAGTTGACTGTCTCGCGTATGGATAGAAAGAATCGACCCGATGATGCCAGGAAAATCCCCGAGGCACTCCAATACGCATGCGTTTACTGGGCCGCCCACTTGAGCGAGGTCCGGGACTTAAGCCAGTCAGCAGCTCTGATTGGTGCTCTACGCAAGTTCCTGAACAACCACCTCTTGCACTGGATGGAATGTTTGAGTGTGATTAGCCAACTGGGGACAGGAGTTTACTCGCTCCTCAGTGCAAGTAGCATCATGTCGGTGAGTGTTGATTACGAAGGGGTCAAGTTCAAGTGCTAACGTCATGGCAGGCCGTCCAAACTAGAGATGTTAAGGATTTGCGATCACTCGCAGATGACGCCCGTCGATTCCTGCAACTGAGTTTCGAGTGTATTGAGCAGCACTGCTTCGAAGTTTACCAGTCGGCATTTACATGGATTCCCCGGAATTCATTGATGCGCCAATTCTACAGTGCACAGGCGAAGCCGAGGGCAAGGGTCACAGTCGGTCTACCTCACTCATGGGGACCAATGGAGCTCTGCATCCAAGGACATGTAAGGGTCACTTCTATCGCATTCTCCAATGACGGCAGACGGGTTGCCTCTGGATCGGTTGATCGGACAGTCAGGATTTGGAATGCTGGGACAGGCGAGTTGGGAGCCGAGCTGGAGGGCCACACGGACTCGGTGACATCTGTCGCCTTTTCGCCCGACGGCACCCGCGTTGCCTCCGGATCGCATGATTGGACAGTCAGGATTTGGAATGTGGGGACAGGCGAGTTGGAAGCCACGCTGGAGGGCCACACGTTTTCGGTGACATCTGTCGCCTTTTCGCCTGATGGCACCCGCGTTGCCTCCGGATCACGTGATGAGACAGTCAGGATTTGGAATGTGGGGATAGGCGAGCTGGAAGCCGAGCTGGAGGGCCACACGGATTCGGTGACATCTGTCGCCTTTTCGCCCGACGGCACCCGCGTTGCCTCCGGATCGGATGATGAGACAGTCAAGATTTGGAATGTGGAGACAGGCGAGTTGGAAGCCACGCTGGAGGGCCCCACGTTTTCGGCGACATCTGTCGCCTTCTCGCCCGACGGCACCCGCGTTGCCTCCGGATCGCGTGATTGGACAATCAGGATTTGGAATGTGGGGACAGGCGAGTTGGAAACCAAGCTGGAGGGCCACGTGCATTGGGTGACATCTGTCGCCTTTTCGCCCGACAGCACCCGCGTTGCCTCTGGATCGGGTGATGAGACAGTCAGGATTTGGAATGTGGGGACAGGCGAGCTGGAAGCCGAGCTGGAGAGCCACACGGATGAGGTGACATCTGTCGCCTTTTCGCCCGATGGCACTCGCGTTGCCTCCGGATCGGAAGATCGGACAGTCAGGATTTGGAATGTGGGGACAGGCGAGTTGGAAGCCACGCTGGAGGGCCACATGGATTCGGTGACATCTGTCGCCTTTTCGCCCGACGGCACCCGCGTTGCCTCCGGATCGGATGATGAGACAGTCAGGATTTGGAATGTGGGGACAGGCGAGTTGGAAGCCACGCTGGAGGGCCACACGGATTCAGTGACATCTGTCGCCTTTTCGCCCGACGGCACCCGCGTTGCCTCCGGATCGGATGATGAGACAGTCAGGATTTGGAATGTGGGGACAGGCGAGTTGGAAGCCACGCTGGAGGGCCACACGTTTTCGGCAACATCTGTCGCCTTTTCGCCCGACGGCACCCGCGTTGCCTCCGGATCGCGTAATCGGATAGTCAGGATTTGGAATGTGGGGACAGGCGAGTTGGAAGCCACGCTGGAGGGCCACACGGAGGAGGTGACATCTGTCGCCTTTTCGCCCGACAGCACTCGCGTTGCCTCCGGATCGCGTGATTGGACAGTCAGGATTTGGAATGTGGGGACAGGCGAGTTGGAAGCCACGCTGGAGGGCCACA
>JAEUWS010001200.1:0-20454 GCA_018524945.1 Podaxis sp. C-F-92630
TACAACTGGCTATAATATGGATACGAGTTGAGGTAGCTCGAATAGGAAGAGATAATAGGTGTTGGAGGTTGAGGTGGCGTCACTTCCACTTGGACTTTGAACTTTTCCTCTTCCACCTTGCTGATCCAACGGAGCAGAGGCCCTTCGACAGCAGGCATCTTGATGACCCGAGCTTTTTTTCGCTTCTCCTCCTCGACTTTGAGGTAATTCTTGTGTTCCTTGATGTTGCCTTCTTCGTTGTCCAGTGCACGTTGAATCAACTCGGCTTGAGAGAAAGAGCGAATCGTTGGTTTGAATTTCTTTGGGGCAGATGCCTAGAGATAGCATGAGCAAAGGCTGATATAATTCTGAACAGATGAACGAACTTTCTTCTCTTCTGTTTCTTTGAGTCTTGTGGCAGTAGCACTGGTATTCAGGACTGTATGCACCCGCTGGCTCTTTCTCTTCTGTCCAGCCCGCCTTGGAACGCCCTCGCCGTCAACATCGTGTGTTTCGTGCGTAATGGCTTTAAGGGTCGATCTCGGTTTTGGCCTTGATGCGATTGCGGGGGAAGCGGTGACCTGAGGGTTGAAGGTCGCCTTGTGCTTGGCATGCGCTGCTGCAGTCCGTTTTTCCAATTGTGTCCTAACAGCCTAAGAGGACGATCAACGAGTCGCTCCAGTGGAGATAGAGAAAGTGTGATGTACTTTGCGAGCAGTCTTCTCTTCGTCGCGGATAGTTTTCTCTCCTGCGTCCAGATCTTGGTTCGCTTCTTCCTCGTCCGTACTCGCAAAGTCAGATTCAAACACATCCTCCTCGTCTAATATCTTGTTATAAGAATTCAGTGGAATTGAGATAATATACATACCCTTGATATTGACAAACTCGTTATCGTCGTCCAGGTCCTTGCCCATCTCCTCGAGACCTATTTCTGCGAGCGCCGCCTCCATACTGTCTGATTGTGAGCAGATGCCAGGAGTTCAAAGATATGACTGGGGGAATAGATGGAGGAGTGCTCACCGATTTCCAGCTGTGCTCCTCCGCGAGCGACGAGTTGCTAGACTTTCTATCTCTTCCGTCATGGTGGTCGCCGGTATGGAAGGTGGTCCTTGGTTCTACACCCCTGAGCCTAAGAGGCCGACTGCCCCAGAATTAAACACAGCCAAACACATTCTCCCGAAAACTGGCATTGGATTGTCGCCGCGCCGAAGGCATCTCCAATTCCTCCCAGCCAACTCCTGCCATACCTCAACGCGTTCTGCGCGCGTAATTCGAGGAACAAATGGCCACTGCAACAGTCTCGCGTTCCGCAAAAGCTCTGAAGCATGGTCCATCCAAATTGTCACAAGTCCTCGAACGCCTCAACCAGCAACCTAAACTTCAGCTTCAAGGCGTTGCGAATTTCAAGATTCAGTGGAGCGCGAAGAACAATAGCTTTGGCGCTAGGTGAGGGATGTTTATGGTACCTGAGCCGTGAAGGTGTTTATTAGGCTGGCGGGCAGGTATTTCGTGAAGGATGCACTACCCCGCATTCGGTGGGCGAACCCGTCGTTGGAAATTGAGGTGGACAAAGTGTGGAAGGCAGAGGGGCCGGTAAAGCAGAATATTGAATTGACTTTCGGTGCGTGGAGCTGTACCCCTCCTATGAAGGAAAAACTCATACATTCTGATAGCTTCGGGAAAGACAAGAACAATCGAGATGGACAATAAGTGGTCGACGACTATCATTCGAGAACTCATGGAGGCCGCAGGCGGTGACCCCTGGCGGGAATACAAGAAGCAGCGTACAGCTGAAGGGCTACCGCTCCTTCCAGGCGAGGAGAACGAGCATAAGCATCGCAAAGCTCAAACACTAAAAAAGTCCTCCAGAACCGCTAAATCTAGATCATCATAGTCCTCATTCATTTTCCCCTGCTCTTAAACCTGTGCATGACGAATAATATTATCTTAACCCTAATATTTACTCGAAGCAGCAAAGCCAGGCATATAATGCAACGAACGATTCAGGCCACAACAACATTACTTGGGTGTGGCATAACCAGCGAGAAGTACAATGATTCCCAATCCGAAAACGATACTACCGAGGTCATTTAAGAGGAGTAATATCATGTTGACGAGACTGGCGATTTTCGCCAACGGCCCTAGAGCATCCAACTGTGATTTGGTCTCTGAGCGGGATGTCTATAGAAGAGCAGGTCAGTTGACATTCTCAAACTATGGAACAGCTACGACGTACAATGATATTCCGAAGACTGTTGAACTGCACAGCAGTTTCTAGTGCAACAAACGCCCAGAAGAAAGCCTGAGGGACCAATCAGAATACGGCAGTCGTGTTAGGCTGGTCATGTACATACCGGTTGAGGTTGCACCTTGAACGTCGAGAGCAGTTCTAGCATGTTCCTGTTCTCACCAAGTATTGCCCACCTCGTCCACCTCCCAACGTCTAATGAGCCCACACGGTCCTTGTACGCAGCAGGTTCAAGGAAGAACACAAAGTATGCCAATAGAAGCCACGTCGACACTAACTGTATCAGTTTCCTAATCGCTTTGTCACGTTTGTGAGTTTGCAATTCTGGATCCGAAACTTGGGGTCCTTGTCGCATTTTTTGCATGAAGTCGAGCATATTCAAGCTGTTTGACTGACCGGCACCAGCAGCACCTCCACCAAGGGCTGAAAACAGGTCAACGAAGGGATCATTCTCAAGTTGCTCATTCCCCAAGCCTGCCTGAGGCCCTGGGCTGGGCCCTCTGTTTCCAACAGAGGCACCGCTGGAGACGCGGCTCGAGGGGTTGGAACGTGGTGGGTTGGCATTCAAGAGTGCCTGGCGGAATTGCTCCTGCAGTTCTGGAGACCAAACAGATTCATCAACATCGTTGAAAAGAGTCTCTGGTCTCGCTGAGGATGACGGGATGGATGCAGGTGCTGTAGATGACGATGCAGCTGTTGACTTGCTGGGTGTGGGCCCGGGGGAGGGAGAGACGGACAGTCGTGGAGGGGTGGGCATGTCAATACTGCTCTCTTCGCCAAGGAAGGCCTTGGAAAAGGATGGAGCATCTACAGGCATGAATTGTTGGGACCAGGAAGAGATTTCTGCAGACATACCATCGTTCAAATATGTGCCACCCTCGTCTCCTCTAGCAGTGGTCGTGAGCTTGGCCAAACGGTCTCCGCGCTTTGCAAGAATGGCCTTACGGCGAGCCTCGGCGCGTTCAGCTGCAGTCGACATGGTGTCCAAAAGTTTAAGGAGAAACGTGGACCCCTGATCCAGCAGGCCATACGACATACACCCAAAAGTCACGTGGTGACTCTCCAAAAACAAATTGGCCAAAAAGTAGGCGCTACCAGGGTTCGAACCTGGGTTTCAGGAAAGCCATGTCAGAATCCTGAGTGATAACCACTACACTATAGCGCCCTCATCTTCAAATTTAGATTTGAAAAACCAGTGTAATCAATCGGGTGTTCGGACCCCACTCCCAGAAGAAGACCAAGATCCGCTGAAGCAACTGATCCTTACTTAGTCTTGTCTCCCTAATGATGCGACCCTCGGTCTCCTTGGAGAATTGTCCCCTATGCTTCCTGCCGTTTGGCCGAGGCCGTCGGTCAGTAGGTGATAGCATATTACGCATTGATGGTAGAATCAATGCCTGCCAGGGGTTACAGAAGACTGTTGTTTCCCAGTGCCGGCGGCCGGATCGGCAAGTCAGTGATAGACTAGAAAAGAACTGCTCAGCGACCCTCGTCCCACATCTCACCACCTTCACCACTTTTCTGCGCTGACTAATGGCTGAAGAACAAGAACAGGTCGAGGTCACTCCCTCGCAAAAGATCTCACCCATGTCTGCGAGCAGCGACCATGTATCGACAATTGCGGGGGAAGTCGAGGCAAATCAGCCCTCCGAGAAGCACGAGGTCGACAATCCTCAGTCCCAAGATGAACCTGCGGACCCCGATTTTCCTGAGGGTGGTTGGAAGGGCTGGGCTACCGTCGTTGGATCGTAAATATCCAATCCTGCTTTGTTCTGAACTTGCTATTTTACTTACTGCCTTGCCTTTCTCTAGCGTTTGCACCCAGTTTTGCGGTTTCGGGTGAGCCAAAATCATCCCCGCCCCATAACTGTTGCTAAAGTTGGACTTGATTCGTAGATACACAACTTCCTTCGGCGTCTATCAAGGTAGGGGACTAAGATCAGGTCCTTGAATAGAACTGATAGTACTGGCCCGTAGATTATTATACTAGAGTTTATATGACGTCCGAGAATCCTTCGGCGATATCGTGAGTCATAACCCACTCCCGAGTGCTACGTTCCGCCGACAAGTTTCACAGATGGATTGGTAGTGTAAATGGCTTTATTGTCATTGCAAGTGGACTTTTTGTGGGACGACTATACGATAAAGGTTACTTGTAGGTGTATCCTCGACATCTAGCATGGTATAACGATGCTAACTGGAGCAGTTATTATATGGTATATGGAGGGGCCGCCTTGATCATCTTTTCCCTCTTCATGCTATCTCTTAGCCAGCCGGATCATATTTACCAGGTGAGCTTTGCTGGTTCGGGATAATTCCTAGTCCTTTGTCTTTCTCAGATTGTGTTAGAATTTTCTCGCCCAAGGTATAGGCCATGGACTCGGGGCTGGGCTCATGTATGTGCCTAGTCTGGCCGTACTATCACATTACTTTCGTCGGAGACGCGCCCTAGCCATGTCAATCGTCGCAGCGGGGTCTTCCCTCGGCGCAGTGATCCACCCGATCATGTTAAATAACCTGTTCAGGAAGATAGGCTTTGCAAACTCTGTTCGAGCAAGCGCGGGACTGAATACTGGTCTGTTAATCACGGCCTGTCTTCTCATGCGCCCCCGCCTTCCGCCACCTGCAAAGACACCGGACTTACGGAAGAGCGTCAAGAAATTCCTGAAAGACGGTCCTTATGTTTTCTCTGCATTGGGGTAAGCACACCTGAGGCCTAACGCTCAACGTTCGGGAGGAACATACTGAACAGTATTGCAAAGTCTAATGGTGTTCCCAATCGGGCTGTATTTCCCCCTGTTTTTTATTCAACTAGATGCTGCAAAGCATGGACTAGACGAGAACTTCGCTTTCTATTCTGTAGGTTTTTCTAGATTTGTTTGACAGCGCCCGGACTGACGCTTCCAAAAGCTTGTTATCGTGAATGCCGCCAGTGTCGTTGGCCGCCTCTCTCCTGGGATTTTGGTTAAATACATAAGCGTCGTCCGTTTGATCGTGTTGTGGACCACAATATGTGGTATTTTGATCATTTCGTTGAGTGGTGTGACCACTGTAGCCGGCTTCGTGGTATTCGGGATAATTTACGGCCTCAGCGCCGGAGCGTGTACGTATTATCGTGTCCGTACTTTGTGCTGGCTGACTATTACGAACGTAGTCATAGCGCTGATGGCACCACTCATCGCCGTCCTGTCGGACGATATCAATGAACTGGGGTAGGTGGTTCTTGATATGACTCGTTCAGGCGGGGTTTCTGATATAGTATCGCGCTTACGGGTAGGCTACGGATGGGTCTCGCTTTTGCGCTATGCGGTGAGTAAATGATAACTATATTGGATGAAATATTTCTGATTTGAAATACAGGTATTGGCGCGCTAGTGGGTATGTACCCTGGGTCAATTAGAAGGGCAGATTTATTTATAATTATAATTGGTGTCGTTAGGTCCGCCTGTGCAAGGCGCTTTGTTGACTGAGAAGTATGTGTGGTGGAGACCTGCAGTTTTCTCTGGGTCGTTTGCCTTGATAGGGGCTATTATGTTCGGAATAATGGCGTACTTGGTAGATAGGCGGCAGAGGAGGAGCAGGACGGTGGATGTGTAACACTGATGTATTAGTGACATGCCACGTGCTTAGTGAGGGTCAAACAGTAATTCATTTCATTCTTGCCTCTCACCACAACATGCCTCCTCCTCACTACGACTTTCTCATCAAGGCGAGCTACTCATCTCACTAATTCTGTACTATTTTCTCACTGACAAATTACCCTATAGCTTCTCCTAATCGGTGATTCCGGTAAGACTCACCGCGTACACAGATCACGCTATTTCTAAGCCACCAGCCAGGCGTTGGCAAGTCCTGCCTCCTCCTTCGTTTCTGCGACGACGCATGGACTCCTTCTTTCATTACCACCATTGGCATTGACTTCAAGATCCGCACTATTGAATTAGACGGAAAACGCATTAAGCTCCAGATAGTGCGTTATCATCGCACCCCCTCTTATCCAACAAGCTCACATCCTCCACGTAGTGGGATACTGCAGGTCAGGAGCGTTTCAGGACGATCACTACTGCCTACTACCGTGGTGCAATGGGCATTCTCTTGGTGTACGACGTTACAGATGAGCGTTCTTTCAACAGTCAGTTTGAACCTGCCACCGTATGCTACATGACCTCACAGGCGATGATCTGCCAGACATTCGAACTTGGCACGCGAATATTGAACAGCATGCTTCTGAGGGCGTTAACAAAATCTTGATTGGAAATAAGTCTGACTGGACGGACAAGAGGGCAGTTACAGAGGAGCAGGGTCGTGAACTTGCAAACGAGCTCGCCATCCGCTTCATGGAGACATCGGCAAAGATTAACGAGGGTGTAGAAGAGGCCTTCTTTACGCTGGCAAGGTGCGTCTGCAAGTCATCTTATTAGCCGTTGGTCTAACGCGTAACCCCCAGGGATATCAAGACTCGACTTATCGACTCACAAGCTGATGCTGCGGGCTCCACAACAGGTGCTCCCACTGATGGTTCCGTTCGCGTGAATCAACCAGCGACCCAAACATCGCCGGGTTGCTGCTCATAAGAGCGGACTCCCACATCCACACTCGGCGCTGTATATCTTGTATACACCCTTGTTGTACCCCCCTGCCCACCTCCACCCGGCAATCGGCCCAGTTTACCCCCACTGAACAAATGCCCTTTCGCTTTGCTCTTTGTCGGATCCCGTTGCATCTTTATTGTTGTCGGCGTTCTTACATTCCTTTGGGTCCCCCTCTTGTAGTAATGCACTAGGTTGATGACTTTATGCTTCCGCAGTAATCATTGTATTAAGTTGTTCTTGACCGGGTCCGAAGACCGCTGTGAGTCCTGATACGTGATCTTTGTTGGGACGCAGTTGACAGTAATCTACATGTCATGTGGTGGATGGTAACCCAGGACGATGCAATTTCTTGATTCACCCTTCATTAAGTTTCATTTCTGACCGCAGCTGTGTCGCCTGGGCGCTGAGCCTGTTGCTGCGCATTGACCAGTCCTGATTCCTTACACTTGCAAATATGTATTTAACAAGGGTGGCGCACGTCCTTGTATAACACTTCCGAGCTCCCAACTATATCATGAATCGAACGG
Organism: Podaxis sp. C-F-92630; assembly: GCA_018524945.1. Lineage (NCBI taxonomy): Eukaryota > Fungi > Basidiomycota > Agaricomycetes > Agaricales > Agaricaceae > Podaxis > Podaxis sp. C-F-92630. The sequence continues at coordinate 7,347 of JAEUWS010001200.1, forward strand.
CGAGATTTGACCATCAAGCAAAGGTAAGATCTGGTCTTGCTCTCGACAGAATACACTGACGAGATACATTGATTTGTGCTTTAGGTGATTTGTATTGGTAATTCAGGTGTGTCTATCTTTTCATACGAAATATTGCCCTTTGTGGCTGCCTGCTTACGCTTTATCGTAGGCGTCGGCAAATCATCACTGGCGCTTCGATTTTGTCATGATGAATGGAGTCCCTCGTTTATTAGCACGGTTGGGGTGGACTTCAAATATCGTATCGTGGAAGTTGATGGGGTCCGGATTCGCTTGCTTCTGGTGCGCAGTGTTCCAATCATGATGGCAAGGTATTGATGATATATCTTAATTACGCAGTGGGATACTGCTGGTCAGGAAAGGTTCAAGTCTATTACGCGGGCGTATTACCGAGGAAGCGAGGGTGTGTTGCTCGTATATGATATTTCGGATTACTCTTCTTTTGGAGGCGAGTTTTATTGAGCTAGTTCGGATGCCCGTCTTCATTTACTGATGCCACTCTTTGCGCCTAGGCATCCGCAAATGGGTGAATGAGCTTCACGAGGCAGGTATTGGAAATTCAGAACGCGTGCCAAAGTTACTAGTAGGGAATAAGAGCGACACGCCGAATCGAGCTGTGAGCACTGAGCAAGGGCGAAAACTTGCTGAAGAGATCGGTGCGGCGTTTTGTGAGACGTCTGCCAAGTATAGTGATGGGGTTACGGCTGCTTTTATGATATTGGCGAGGTAAGGTACCTGTTTCCTTGACGGTCTTTCACCAGACTCATTGTTTCTTACACAGGGATATCAAGAAGAGGCGGTTCGATGCTGATCCGAATGTGCGGGTTGGATTTGGCAATGGCGGGGTACGGCCGAGCGCACAATTGACACCGGGGACCGTTATCGTCAGGAAGCCTGTGCCAAAGACATCGGGGAGATGTTGTTCGTCGGAGCAATGTGTTGGATATACAGAGGAGGTTGTACGAACGGGATGAAAGTTCGATAGAACTTAGATTTATTTTTTCATGTCTTGGATGATGCCCTAATTACCCCCATGAAGCGTAGCTTCTTGCCCTCACAATGCTACCCTTTGTGCGCTTTAAGCTTCGATCCGTTCAAACAGTAGTCGATAGCCACTTTTGTCAGGAGCAGCTCATAGGAAGTGGCCCCCGGATCATGCCAGACACCTGACTGCGGGGTTTAGAGTTGCGTTATGTATTGCTGCTCGCTACTGTGTTGCCAACATTCAAACGCAAGGAATGCGTCTGTCGAGATTTGGACTTGCGACATACAAGAGATATGACGGTCACCCGCCAGTGGGGGTCTCCAGTGTTAACGTTTCAACGAAGACTGCATCATAGGTTATAGATAGATTGGTATAACTTATGAACTCGATCTTAAGAAATTAAAGTCAGAACGTATCATATTTGAATAACGACAGCGAACACCTACTCTTCTAAGATTTTCTTGGTGGCCTGCACAATGATTTCATGTTCGACCTTGTGCAGCCTTTCCTCAAAGGCCTCTAGGGGCTCTCCCTTCTCGATTGGGACTTCCCTGACAATGACAGGCTCTCCCCGATCCACATCCTTGACAACTCGGTGAACCATGCAACCGGAGTGTTCTATCTCTCCCTTTTGGAAAGCCTCATAAGCCCTCTCAATCGCGTTTGCACCATCAAAAGCGCCTGGCAGAGCAGGATGAAGGTTGATCACAGGGATAGGTGTTGCAGGAGGTTCAAGGCCTTCCAAGGTTGTACGGCCTTCTACGATCTCGATGAATTTCTCGCTGAGGATGTGCATCCAACCAGCGAGCACAACCACGTCAGGTTTAGCTTTCACCACAATCCGCGCGATCTCTGCGTCATAGTCCTCCCGCGTCTTTTCAGGATTCTTTTTCAGGTAGGGTTGTAGAGCAAGATATGCAGTCGGGATAGGTGGATTCGCAGAAGTGGCTCGGGTTAGCCCATAGGCAGCTTTTCGGTTGGATAGAACGAGGACAATTTCAGCATTAGGTAGTGCGGGTGTGTTTTGGGCATCAATGAGAGCCTGAAGGTTTGTGCCTGATCGATGGGGTGAGTTGTATGTCACCGAGGCGATCGTATAACCTGCCTGAGCCAGAGATGAGGACCACGACACGTTTCCTGGAAACCATATGTGATAGGATGAGAGTGATAGAAAGGGAGGGGGGAGATAAATCCAACCAATCACATCACAACTTTTAATCAATTCAATATCGACTCGCTTTCCCCTGACTTTCCCACAAAACTCATTTATCACTCAGTCAGCCAGTAGGCACAAGTAAATCGAGATCAAGTACATCATGGATTAATCGCACTATTCCAATTACCACCCCACCACTTCCTCGTTCGCTCCCCTCCTTGCTCCTCATAGTCTTGCTTGGTATAACCATGGTGTTCATTAGCCTCGCTCAGCTGATTCATGCCGTACCAAGCGTCCATCGTTGGATTTCCTGCTCGTTGAATGGTGATGGGCATCTCGGGTGGAAGGATCGGTCTGAGGGTGGCGTAGAGGCGGTCCGTAAGACCTGGGAGCTGGGAAGGTCCTCCGGTGAGGAAGATGTTCTGGTTGTGATTTGCAGCTTAGTACATATTTGAGTTACGGAGAGAATCAAAACTTACATTGACCAAACGTCCCTTTTCGGCCTCGGTGAACCTCGCAAGGATGTTTTGAATCACTTCCCCAAGTCCGGCTGAATCTATACCGGCCATACCAGGCGAAAACCACGTCTCGCAGACTCGCCAACGTTCCGTATTCAAATGGATACGGGCGCTGCCCCGAATGTCACCGTCTTCGTAACCGGGTTTGAAGGCGGTGAGAAGGGCGGATCGTTGAGAGCTTATGGAGGCGTGAGTGTGATGGATCGTGAATGTGGGATCATGTTGAAGGAGCTTTTGTTCGATGATTTGGAGTTGGTTCAAGTCTTCTTCTTCGTCAGAGGATACATTTGCTGTATTCTATTTACCTTAAGTTAGTTGAAATTTAATGTGGGTGGAGAGCGAACGCACGATTTTACGGTAGATCGCCCAGTCCTCATCATCGGCACCGAACATATCCTCTACGGTTTCCCATCAACCTGCTGTTTATAAACGATGCTGTTGAGAAAGTCTTACCTCCGCCGCCTTTGCGTTTCTTCTTGGGGACACGATCGTCGTTTGCCAGGTTGGCAATGCTCTTCATTCGAGCTTGAGCAGCAGCACTCTTTCTGTCGCTCAGTGCGGCTCTGCGTCTGTTGCGCTCTTTGATGCGGGTCATTATTGCCTACACAGGTGTCGATGAGGTGAGGGAACAGTATGGAACGAGATAGCGACGTGCCTCCTGCTCCGAACGCAGGCGTTTTGACCAGGCCACAAGATCGTTTTCACGTTCTTCTTCCTCTCTTTTTTCTTCCCGCTCTTTTTCTTCACGCTCCCGCTCTTTTTCTTTGCGAGCTCTTATGCGGGCCTCGTACCCTGCTTTCATGAGTTTTTGTTTTTTCTTTTCTTTAAGGCCGTCCTCGTCAAGCTAGAACGGGTTAGTCAACATGAATAACTTGGAGCGAGGGTAACTGACCTCTGCATCCGGAACATCAACGAGGGGGAATGAGGGCTCTTCCTGTGTATTGGATGAGTATGTAAGTCAATTTGGGTCGATGAAAGGCGTACAGCAGGTTCGTCCGGTTCGATGATGCCTTGTTCCTTCTTACGTGCCCTACTGACATCTGCCTCGAGTTTCTTGATGACTTGATCGAGGGCAGCATCAGAGTCGAAGCCTTCAGCTTGAAGTTTACTCTGAAGCAAGAGTTGATGAAGCTCATTGGCTAGTGAACAGATATGAGGAAAAGACGTACCATCCATTCGCGTTTAGTATCAGAGCCTCTCCCTTCTCTGAGACTTGTCAAGTATTGGAGGTCGTTTTCCTTCTTGAGTAGTTTTTCTGCCCTATTTTTGGCTGCTATTTCCTGTAGTTTCTTGCCCTGCTCCTTGCGCTTTTCAGCAATCCTAGTCAGCTCTTCTTCTGTCTTTTCTTCTTGGACTGGAATGGCGAAGGGGAACTGGATGATACATTCGGATGCGCGAAGAGCGTCGGGTGATTTAAGAGAACGAAGATGAGCGAGGTAGTCAGGTGCAAACGAACAGACATTTCTGAGCATCCACTAGAAGCAGTGAGGTTGTGGAGATTGGTTACAGGAGGTGGGAGAGGACTTACGTTAGTCTGAGTGGAGGTGACGCGTGTAGGGAAGCTGGGGTATTTGAGTTGAATGAGTTTGAGAAGATATTCGGAAGCTTGGGATGCACCCCAGGGGATCCTACGCGGTGGAGTTAGTGAATGAGGAAGGGTGAATGGGGGGGGGGGGGGGGGTATGGCACCTTTTGGCGTGGCTTAGGATTCCCCTTCCGTTGAGCATAGGAATGACGGAAGTTGAAGCAGTGTTGAATGATAATACGAGCCCGTCGGTGGTGAATGGTTTGGTCGAGCCATTGTTTTTGTAAAAGGACATGATGCCGTCTACACAGTATGTCACTTCGGGGACAGAGTATAGTTCAAAGAGTAGCTCGGAGGTGACTGGTGTTTAACTTGTCAGGAAGATGCTGGGTATTCGAGGGGAATGAACCTACGAGCACGGGAGTGGAGGGGAGTGGCCAATCGTTCCGTCATGAAAATCCGATGATCTACGGTGGGTGTATTGATACCCAGTTGTACGAAAGCATAGTCGAGAGCATTTTCCTGTTCGGTGTATTAGTCGGAACCAGGTGAGAGATATCGAGGGCATACCAGTGCGTCAAAGTTGAGAAGGACATCACCCTCCCAAGGTGTCCTTGCTTGTCCTCTTGCGCCTGTTTCACAATCAACCGCCTCGCCAAAGAGAAGAAGGGGCTTGTTGTTGCGACGCTCCTTGTACTTTGCGACGACGTTTGGCGCGGTGTACGGTTCGTGCTGACTGAATCCCCATCGGAAGGTGGTCGCGCCATTGTCTATGATGATATCGTTCGTAGTTCCCTCGTAGTTAAACGGAGGTGGAGGCAGCGAAGGAAGGGTGAGGGGCGGGAGGGTGAGTATTTTGTTGTTAAGGTCGTCGTCCATGGTGGGCGTTTGCAAGGAGGATTCAAGGTGTGATCTCGTCGGGAATTGGTGTGCCTCGCAATATCCCTTTTCACCTCCGCCGTTGTTTCGAGCTTATACGATGCATCCCACGTCCTAGGGCAGCTGTTCGCTGGAGTGGACGTTCTGCATATATTTTTGAGATATGGGATATTGGAGGAGCAGAAAGACAGGGGCTACTGGTGCTTGTTTCTGTGGGTGCAGCCAAACACGGGTAACTGTCGTTGAACGCGTTTATTTGAATTTCTGGATATTATTCTACACAAAATGGCCGATCTGTCTGCACTCCTGACCGCCTCCAAGAACCTCACATCCCACCTCACCAGGCCAGACCTTCCCTCGGTGCATCTGTCGCTGGACCAGATCGAGGCCCAGTCGCGTCGTCTCGTCTCTCGCCAGCCAGGAACCTCAACGGACGCAGATCGAGCGTATGGATCCATCTACCTGTGTATCTATCACAACTAATGATATTTGACTAGAAACTATCTCCTTGCACAGGCCCATGTCGATGCATCTGCACTCTCCAATTCTATTGCTCATCTGAACACTTCCACAACCTTCACGCCGCTGCAGGCGCTACAAGACACAGATGTTGCAGGCTATCTACGTCACGCCCACGAGCAAAATCTCATCTCTACGATAGAGGAGGGAAGGAAAGAAACGCAGGAAGAGTTCTACAGAGTACTTGAAGAACGAAGCCAGAAGGACTGGGAGGCAAAGAAGAAGCGTGTCTTTGAGGAACTTGGCGGACGCGTTGGTGGCGAGAACAAGTCTCTCGAGCTCAGGAAAAGTACTCATGGAAAGAGCAGCCTTCTTGTAAGTATGATTCACATGAATGCAAGTAACCCTCTTCTAATAGAGATCATAGGCAGCAAGCACATCCAATGCACCAAGCATTACCCTTCAAATGCAGAGCAAGATGATGGCCTATGACCGTGTCATCACAGAGTTCAACACGGCGCGTCTCAAGGGAACATCCTACCCTATCATCCATTCCCTCATTGATGCATCTCTTTCTCTCTCCGCCTCGGATGTGCGTGATCCATTTCTTAGACCTATACAGGCCACTGATAATAGCCTGCAGCCTCGCATCCTCCAAGCCGCACAAACCCTCCATATACTTGCCAGAATCACGGACGAACCGCCTGCACTCCCACCCATCGAACACGCAGGTGCACACATCCTTAACGCCCCTCTCTTTGAACGCAAGTACGCTCGTACTTACCTTGGCGATCCTGAATCACGAGATGCTGTGGCTCTCCGCAAGCAAATCGCTCGTGGCGCAAGGGAGGCATTGGAGGAACAATATTGGGATGTTTTGGAGAGGACTGTGCAGGCGCGTCCGGCTGAGGCCAGGCTGGGAGGCGATCCTAGTGTGGGCAATAAAGTCAGGGCATTCTTGGCGGTCAGATTCTACAGGAATGGAGAGTGGGAAGATAGGATTGAGGTATGTGTCTCGAACATTGATATTCGGATAGAATATAACCCCAAGTAGTTGGTTGCAGGCCAACCTATCTGGGCCAAGCTCTTTTTCCTCGTTCGAACTGGTCACGTACATGAAGCCCTGCAAGAGGCGCTACGGAACCAGCAAGTCATTGAACATCGGGAGGCCAGTTTCATTAGTCACTTTAGGACATGGATTGAATCTCCCGAGCGCAAGTCAGTCTAAATATCGTCCAGTCCTCGGCATTGCGCTCATTTTCCGTCCAGACTCCCCAAAGCACACAGAGATCACCTACAAACCGTGTATAATGCTCATATGTTACATTCGTCGACTGCTGATCCTTTCAAACTTGCGCTATACAAACTCATGGGCAAACTGGAGCCTTCGAGAAGGAATGTGCCCCAGGTCACGACAACGACGGAGGATTGGTTGTGGTTCCAGTTGACAATGGTGTGTCGAAAGTATTATCTTGTTAAGGAGGTACTCGTTTTGACAACGATATAGATCGACGAGGACGAGGACGGTGGACTTCGCGCGCTCGCAGAAGTTTTGCTTGGTTATGGTGAACGCCACTTTGACGGACCTCCTAACCAACCTGGCAGGAGGATCTGGCCCAGTGTGTTACTCATCTCTGGGCAGTTTGAACGGGTAGGCTTTGTGGTTTTGATGCATGGAGCATATGGCTCATGGAAAATATCGTAGGCTGTCGCCGCACTCTGGGAGAACTCGGAAACGGAAATTGAAGCCGTTCACCTTGCCATTGCTCTGGCGTACCACGGCCTCCTACGTGTGCCTTCACGTTCAGAGACTTCAGATGTAACGCCATGTACGTACCAATCCACGCGCTCGGCACTCCCATCCCTAATAGCTGCACCGCAGTATCGCTTTCTCCGACTTCTCCCCCCGCTTTGAGTCTTTCTACCCTAATCTGGCGGTATGTGCGCCAATTTGTCAAGATGGACGCGAAGGAAGCGTTGCAATACGTGTATACCGTTTGCCTCTCGGCAGATCAAGGCGAGGTGGGCAAGGAACAAGTCGAGATTGCTTGGGAACTCGTAAGGAGGATCATTGTCCTCGCCAACAGCGGACCAGCATGGGAGGAGCTTGTTGGTGGATTCCGAGCAGATGGTTCACGATTCGTACGTACTTCGAGGCAATTCCCTAAACATGGGTTCTGACGTTTGCGCAGAGTGGTGTTATTGAACAGGGCGCACCACTGCTCCGTCTCACGGACGCCAAGCAGTACAATGAGCATATTCTCATACGCGCAGCACGAAACTCGGAAGAGAACGACCGCATTTCAGAGGCCATAAAACTGTACAACCTAGCAAGTGATTATGACACCGTCGTCGCCTGTCTTGCAACCGCACTGGGCAATACGATCGCCCAGTCCGGGCCGGACGAAAAGGCACGCAGCATCGAGCGAACAGCCAGTGAAATCTTGCGCCACTATGAGCGAACCAATAGAGCTGTGGGCAAGAACCGCGATGCGGTGGTCAAGTTGTTGAGGATTCGGGAGGCAATTGAGGCCAAGGCAAATGGGAAACCGGAGGTTGCTTTGGAGGTGCTCGAGTCGACGGATCTGGTTCCGTTGAGTGGGGATGTGGCGAAGATTACGAAGCGGGCGGAGGAGTTTAAGGACTTGCACGGGTCTGTGCAGAGGAATTTGCAGGTGTATTTGCCGCTTACGATGGATGCGCTTGCTGGAGTGCATCAAAAGGTGAAGAGCTCGATGGTTGCAGATGCGACCAGACAGATGGTATGTGTTGTTTGATAGGTATTGACTTTCATTTTCTAACGGTTTGGATAGACACTTGCTTCGATTCGCAAAAAGTCGCGCTCGCTGATGGTGTTTGCGGGTATTCTCAAGTATCGCATGTCACCAGATGTGTATTCTTATCTTGCACGGTTGGATGTGGAAATTGCGCTCTAGTGTCTGATTGTCTTTTGTGTACTTACTACTATGCATATGTCTGTTCGAGTGCATAGGGCGTCAGGAATAACAGTCGACATAACGCGAGGCTATCTCTGTGTAGATACAAACTCTTCATCCTCTTCGCCTTCGCCTTCGTCTTCGTTGTCTTCGTCCTCGTCACCTTCTTGTTCTTCTGTCGTCGTTTCTGGCTTGTCCGCTGCCTTGTTGGAAGACTCGAGTTTTTGACTCTGCCGGTGACACTGGTACGAGTATGAGTAAATGCGTGACACAAGAATGAAGAACGTACATGATAGACTGCTGCCCAATATCCCGACCAGTAGCTGGCTTGCATTGCTCGTTCAAAGGCTTCATCCTGCGAGACGCTAGGGAGATGTGTAAGGGGGACGGCATACCCTGCGTGTTGAGCGTCTTCCTCTGTAGCAGCTACGGTGGTGGTTGCCCCATCTAGAAGACTTGGGTCATGCGTTGGAACAAAGGTGTCAAAATTGATAGGTTGAGAGTCTGGTTCGTCAGGTTCTGCTTCAAGATCGGGGAGTTGAGGTCCGATGGTTGTCGTCGCAGGAGGTTTTTTTGGTGTGTTTTTTGGTGGAATGTTATACCATCTACAAGGTAGTGAATACGTGGGGTAAGAAGAGAGGGAGAGGACGGACAAGGGAGATTTGTGAACGGGTTCTTTCTTCCAGCCTTTGTCTGGGCCGTGATAGGCTTCGTACTCTTCCATTGCGGCATTCCAAGCGTCTATGAGTGCAGAGTCATCCCAGATTTCTTCATGTGTGAGCTCGCGGCTCTCTTCGACGTCCATGACTTGGTCTTCGTTGGGTGTTGCGGGTGTGGGATCATCCCAGTGGTGTGGTACCTTTTTCTGGGCATTGTTGGTGTTGTGGCGTTTACGCTTTTTCTGGGGAGGCTGAGGGCGATCTGACATGTCGTAGGGAAGAGTGATGTCGTCGTATGAGACAACTGGTCGTGAGGTCATGATGATGGGGAAGGGAGGAATGTAATTCCAAGAAATACGTCACAAGAATGTCGTCTAAGGGTCGTCTACACAAGCGATTAAATGGAATAATATATGTACAACTGATACATCCGTCTAGATAGTCGTCTAATCAACATCGTTTACCATTCTTCGCCATCGGCCCAACCGCCCTTATCGCGGGTGCGGCCAGCGCTGCCGAGCTTTGCTTTCGAACGTGCCTTGCGTCCACCAAGTTCTTTGTACATTTCGCGCATCTCGATTTTGTTGGGTCTGGCGGCGGCCTCTGCCTCAAGGCGCCACTGTTCTTCTCTGATTTCACGAGGAGTCTGATATCCGGAATCGTAGGCGGATGAGGAGCGGGAGAAGGGGGTGGAAGGTGGCGAGCGCTCGCGCATGGTCTTGAGATGAATGACACGCTGGCGAATGGATGCGTAAGAGGACAGACAGCTGGCAGTTGCGAAAATAGAACGCACCCAATTTTGTTTAGACTCGCGCTTTGTCCACTTGCCAGGTGGCAGGCTGTCGTCGTGAAAATTTTCTCGGCGGTAGTGCTGGAACCAGACTAGAAGGGGGGTGGTGTGAAAAATTTGAATCAGTTGACAGCAGGGATGGAGAGAGTTGGAGATTGACCATAGTTGATTGTCTGGCTGCGATTCCACTTTTTTGAGACGAGGGCGCATCTTGCGAGGTCGGAGAGGGGCAGACGCGCGAATATGCGCTGGGAGAGGTCAGTGGGAAGGACACGGAGAGGATCTGTGCGGCTGCGGGCGTTGAGGTGTAGTGGCTTGGGAACAGGACGAGTAGCAGCGCCCTTGAGTGTTGGAGACGAAGGGCGAGTCTCTGAGGGGGAGGTGAGTGTGGAAGCGACGTTGACGAGGTCGTCGTCGCTGTCTCTGTCGGTCTGGAGTGAGTTTGAGCGGAGGAGATTATAGAGGAGGCTCATGGTAGAAGGGCAAGATTATAGATGGAAGTGACGTCAGACTAGACAGTGGTAAATAGAGTCCATACACCAGACGCATACGATACAATCTCATTTGCTCCAAGCTTGCTCTCCCCATACAGCCGGTCCACGAACGTGATCGGCACCTCTCCTACTGTGTACCCCAGCGCACGCGCACGCACCATCATTTCCATCTGGAACACATATCCTTTTGACACTGTCTCACTGATGATGTGCCGCAGAACAGACAACCGGTACAATCTAATCAATCACACTCAGTCACACTCCGCACCCCGGCACCTCGGCACACTCACCTGAAACTTCCCGTCAGATCACTCACCTCCGGATTCAGCACCGTCGCCGCCAGAAAATTCGCACCCCGCGACACAAGCTTCCGCTTCAGGTCCCACCCATGCACTCCCCCAGGCTTGGCCTCGTCCAGTGCTGGCGATGCAGTCGAGCTGTAGCGTGTCCCTGTCACGATATCCAAGTTGTGCGCCTTCTGCAGCCGAATAAACTGCGGGATGAATTTTGGCTAAAGTTTGCCCTCAGTCTACGTGTCCGGAAATGCCCCTATTTGCCCACTTACATGGTGCGAAAAGTCTGCGTCCATGATGATCACAAAGTCGCCCGTCACAAAGTTGAGTCCGTGGATGTATGCCGTTCCAAGGCCCAGTTTGCCCGACCGAGGTTTCAAAACCTACACACCGTCAGCTCCAATGTCTGCACAAGCCCGGATACCGGTGACCACTGACAATCTTGTCCTCTCCATACACCTTGGCAAGCTGCCTCGCAATCTCCTGCGTTCCGTCGGGACTCGCGTCATCTACCACAATGATCTCCCATGCCAGGTTGCTATCCCCCCATCAGCTTTTCCCGCCCCAGTAGAACAATGTAACAGCGTACTTTTCGTTGAACGTCTTTGCGAGTAGCCAAACAATGACCGGGAGGTTTTTGCGTTCGTTGTAAGTCGGAAGGATGACAGAGTACTTGTGAGTGTCCGCGCTGTTGAACTGGCCCTGCATGTTCAACGCGGCGACGCTTTCAAAGGGGTTCATGCAATAAATACGCTAGTGATCTTGACTACCCACCGTGACGTGTCATCACACTCATCTTCCTCCCGCTACATGTCACACCATCATCCATCCATGTCTTCTTCACCTGTTGCTCGTCCAAATCACCTTGCACCCGCTGCCCCTTCCACACCTGCCATTACAAAACTCCAGTCTCTTCTACGTCAGCTCATCCGCGTATCCACCACCGACGGCCGCATCTTTATCGGCACTTTTGCTGGCACTGATAAGCCCCTCAACATCATCCTCACCAACGCCGAGGAATACAGGTCAACCGTCTCGTCTTTCTGCGGCAATCTGTTCCCTCACTCTCTCCCAGAATTCAAGGCTCTGATGATCTCCCGGATGGTCGCTACGTGAGCCTTGTCATGGTGCCTTGGAGACTCGTTGCCTCGGTAGAAGCCCCCATGCGCTGGATAGAGGAACAAGAACGGACATCATCCTCTTCCTCTATGTCCATGTACCTTTAGACGCTAGCTCTTCAAGACGACTAATGCACTACTCCCTTGCGATCGAGAGACGGCGAGGAAATAAAACGATGCGATCTCGACAGGTATTTAAGCCCATGTGGTTTCTCCCTCAAGTCCGATTCTCAGCGCTATATGATTAGTATAGAGGCTCCTATGTAACGATCTACTCTGCTACCGGTCGTCTATCACGTTTATATTCTACATATCCTGCTTCAACCAGTCTTGGCCTGGAGCTCTCTCCAAAGCGTCATGTGCATCACGCCGCCCAGACCTACCACAGCAGTCTGAATAGCGATATAGTTGAGCATCCCAATTTTCACTCCACCACCTCCAAGTATAGCCCCAGTAACTCGTCCAGTATAGTTACTGTATTGTATGGCCATACTGATTTTCCCATTCCATGAAGCGGGCAGCTCATCACTAAATTGTTGGAAACCAGATATAACATTTAGGCCGATAGTCCAATTCAATTCCGATGCTGCATGATCATGCATGATCATGCATTATATTCCATGAGCCATCCTTGGACTAGTTTATCACTGGAAGAAATGATGATAAAGTATGGTATTTAAATGACACTTGCATGCCAAAAGGCTGAAACATGATGAGGTTTTGGCCACCCTGGCATCCTCAGACAGTGAGGTATCTGACCAAGATCATTATTTATGCAGCTGGTAAGGGCTTGATTTTCCCTTGTCATGCTTAAGGCACAAAGATGGAAAAATGACATACACCACAAGTAGGGCAGAGTGTGATGATCTCTGATAATCCACTAATCACCCAGTGACACCACCTTCAGCATCAGCACAACTTCTATTTTATTCTCATCAAGTCTCTGCATCAACTCTGAATGACAGTTGACCTGAATATCAGTCCAAGTCAAAGATTGGTCAATCACACTCAGTGTCTCTGGGTTCATGGAGCACTACTGCTCAACTTCAAGGTTTTTGAACACTTTAATCACTCTCAAAAGAGAATACAATGTGAATATAAACAATATATGTTGTTGGTTATGAATGGACTAGTAGTATAGTGGTTGAATTTGCTTATAGTCATATAAGGGCTCATGTTATAGTGAGGCTTCCTCAGTCTGTAAGGAAACTCAATATGTATCCACAGATTGTATCAAAGGAAACTTCTCATGTACTTCCAGATATTTACCTTCAGAAT
>JAEUWS010001201.1:0-20430 GCA_018524945.1 Podaxis sp. C-F-92630
GTAGGCATGAAACTTGGTGTCCACCAATATACTTTTGCACTTCAAAGGTGCATTTCGTCATTTCCTTCAACAGATGTATGGTATGGCTCCTTCAGATAATATCTGCATAGGTGTCCAATGATTTGGGGGATGATAGCTGTTGTAAGAGTGATAAGGACATTGTAGAGAGCATTCTGAACAGCTTCAGTGAGGGAAATCATGTGGGGGATCTTTACTAGTAGGTAGTTTGTGTGTATAGTACATAAATACAATTGAGTCGCCTCGAGCACTCAGGTCACTCAAAACAGAAGGTGATGATAGCATCACCCAATGTTGATGCATCAAATAAATTTAAAGTCCGACTGATGTGCCAAACAGCAAGTGATTGTGTTGACACTTGATTTACACTAGTGTTCACTTGCTGAACAGGGTCTTAGTGATGTACGGTCGCTAGACTTCCTTCCTGGAGATGAATTTAACATGTCATGCCGTTTCGTCATCCCGGCCAATGATTTTACAAGTGAAAAAACTGCGTTGATACCGGGGCACTACATAATTCAGTGGCGAGGGTTTGTCGTTACAACCAATCCCGAATTTGTCTGTCTTTACAGGGTTACAGAATTTCAGCAGACGGAAAGCATGGCGAACTCTCTGCAACTCAGATCACAATTCCGGCTCTGAGTCTGCTGCGAGAAAACGTGGTAGCCCTCTTGGATGTCCCCTCAACGGCAAAGCTTCATGTCCCGATCAACCTCAGCCTCTCGATTCGCAACTATCATCCGTCCTTGTCTGCTAACATTCTCTGCCAGCTGGAAGCTGACAACGTGGACGCTTTCGTTGTTTCTGGGTTGAGAAGTGGACGTTTACCGATCCTTCTACCAGGCGCAGAGGAAAAAATAACTTGGCGCCTGATCCCGATGGAATGTGGGCATGTGCGGCTCCCTAGGATCAGGGTGTTCAACCGCAGGAAAGCGGTTACCCCTCCTCAAGCTCAGAACAGCACGGACGGCGAGGTTAGTGGTGATGAAGGGGAGATGGTGGGCGTTATAGATGTTCGCCGAGATCGAAAGATGGCTCGAGACACGTGGGAGCCGGAGAAAGAGGAGAACCAAGAACAGATGACCATGGTCATGTGTTCATTCCTAATTTTGTGTCTTTTTGCTGTCAACAGCTAAGTACATACATCAACTCCCTAATTCCTTGCGGTTCCCATGTGGCTACTTGGCTATATCCGTTTCCGCTCGGATCTAAAAATCAATGACTTACAAATACTGGATTACTGATGTTTTCTTAACAATCACCTCTGACGCGATCCTTTACTGTTATTCTGAGACTCAGAGAATTCTCACCAACGCGCATATATATCAGCTTGCATGGACGTCATGGGACTCTTTGTCTAGCTTTCACATCTACAGGCGCCATGTCCATCCCAGATGCGCAAATACATCCTCATGCCACCGGTGCCGCGGCGGAAACAGTAGCGAAACATCAAGAGTCACAGGAACTCGTGTTTTGGGCCGGTTGGGTTTGTCTAGATTATTGTCCGATCACTGCGCTAATTGGAAGACTGATTGGCAATGTCGGTGTCTAGTTCTGCCCGTTCGTTCAACGTGTCTGGATTGCTTTGGAAGAGAAAGGTATCCCCTACCAATACAAGGAGGTTAACCCCTACAAGAAGGAGAAACATTTCCTTGGTATGTGAACTACTATAGCCGTCCTATCTAACTCAAGGAAACTGATACGTATGGAAAATAACTTCAGATATCAACCCTAAAGGCCTCGTTCCCGCTGTTGAGTACAAGGGAAAGGCTCTATACGAATCCCTGGTTCTCTTGGAGTTCTTGGAAGACGCCTATCCGACGTACAAACCTAGTTTACTTCCGGCAGACCCATATGATCGGGCCGTTGCCAGAATATGGTTGGACCATCTGAGCAAGAACTATAACCCGGCGTTCCATCGGCTTCTCCAATCCCAGGATCTGGAGGCGCAAGCTAAAGCCCGAGAGGAATTGTATGAAGCCCAGAGGAAGCTTGTGCAGCATGTAAAAGGGCCGTACTTCACTGGGGAACAGTTTGGAATTGTAGATGCTGCGGTAGCTCCATGGGTCACGAGAGATTGGGTTATTGCGGAGAACAGGGGGTATAAGCGGAGTGAGGCCGGAGAGGCTTGGGAAAAGTATGCGAAGGCTTTGAGCGAAAGGCGGAGTGTACTAAAGACAAAGAGCGTGAGTGCCAGTTCATTCTACCACTATTTCGGTACTTGAGCACTTTTGAGAGATGCTGACTAATGTCGTGAAGGACGAGGAACATTTAATGTTGATCTATGGGCGTTACCTAAGGGACGAGGCACAGAGCGAAGCCGCGAAGGCGATCAGAGAAGGAAGGCTTATTCCTTGATGTCCACGGCAGCAGTAAATAGGCTATAGTGCAAGGTATTCTCCCGTAGTCAGACTCACGAGGTGTCTTTCCTTATACTTGTGTCTTTGACAACGACACCATGTGCGAGGTGCAAGGCGCATAAACACCGCCACTTTTGTGCAGTGGCCATCTCGACGGGGAAGAGGTCCCCAAAATAAAATAATAAGACAATAATAATAATAACCCTAGTATTAGATTTGGCCGCATTCATTGCACGTTCGTCACAAAGAACCCGGTGGCATCCAGACACGGAGAATACCGCTCTCATTCGGGCGCATTCCAGAGGCGTTGCTGCGAGATTAGACTGATTGATGTGATTATGTAATTTCTACCTTTGGAAGTACCTTCCTCATTGGGCACATTTGGCCATCGGGTGAAGCACCCGAAGGAATAAGTCTGCTCATTCTTAGTGGGATAAAATTCTGTCTGGACACTTTGTTCAGACAGGCTAAAGGGGCGTTTTTACCAGAGGATAAGAAATTTAATGGACTTATTTCGATTGCACAAAAGTAGCGGTGTTTAGGGGACACTGCACCATAGCAATGCTAGTATAATACGATTAGGAGTAATATGAGCTAAGAACGTAGCTAACAAAGCGAGTACGAAATAAGTCTAATTTCAGAATAGAATGAAGAATCAAGCGGGATCATGCAAGAAGAGAAGAGATACCAGGCATCACTTTGGCCTTGCTCCGTGTTTCGTCGTTATCATTCCTCCAAGCAAACCAATGTTGAATTTCATGAGCTTTAAGGGGTGCGAGAGCAGTAAAACGGGCTTCACATCCGGGCCAGCAGCAATGAAATGCATGCGATTCTGTAACGACGGCAACAGGCAATTGTGGCTCCGGATGCTTTTCATCTGTATTCGAGCGTCTCCATCTTGTGGAAAAAGGCAGGTGTTTCTCTGGAGACGATGGGCGCCTAGTACTGATGTACCGATCCCAGGAGAGTCTGCGGAAATGGGCGGCAAAACTCTTTTTAGGCTTTCCTGCCGAACTAGGAACTGGGTTATCGGCCATCTTCACTGGCACTGGAGATTGCGGTATATTGCTCAATCGATGCTCCTCGGCCTCCAGATAATCCGTTAAGCTGTTTATCTGGTCAGGGCCGAGGGTTTGAGATGTCATGACACTGAGGACAATGGAAATGGTCGATGCCGTGGGTCTCTCTGATGGCTCAAATGCCCAACATCGTTTTAACAATGTCCACACTGAGTCGTTGATTTCGGGAGGCTGCTGTGGCAGGGACTGGCGCATCAAACTTATGATGACCGTGGCGTCATTCCGCAGGTCGTCGAAAGGGACCTTTTGGGTGAAGACCTGGACGGACATTGAGGGAATACTGTAATATGCGCTGGGGTGAAGATAGAATCCTCACTTGAAGAATAGTCATCCCGAATGCCCATATATCGGATGCAGTCGTTGGCGACGGCTCGTGTTCATCGAGAAGTTCTGGTGCCATCCATCTGCAAGTGCCACCGACAGCAGATGTTGTATATCCTGAGACAAATAGCATTTTGGCAACGCCAAAATCAGTCAGACAAGCATGATGATCATCGGTAACTAGGATATTGGCCTATATATTTTGTCAGTGTTAAAGCAAGCAATAGATGAAGAGCGATCTCACAGCTTTGATATCGCCATGCACGACGGCGTTGGGTTTAAGGTTGTGTAGATACACCAACCCAGAAACGACCTCACACATCTGAGAGGTCACGCCTTAGTCGGATGGATGAATTAAGTCTTTGAGAATTGGAAGGCTTTACCAGCTCAAGCTTGTTTACCCCTGGGTTTTTTGGCAAAAAATGGTCAAGGTCGCCGTTCTTGTAGTATGGCATGACGAGGCCTGGGGAACCTCGATCAAATATCAAACCGTGCAATGGCACAATATATGGATGGCGAAGTTGGGACCACAATCGCGACTCTCGCAGAAACCGCTGTGGAATAAACTTTTCAGCTGGCATCATGAGGATCGCAAGAAGTGTTCACCACCCTACGGGCGTGTTCAAGCGCTGCTTTGTCGCTCCAGGTAGACCTTCGGATAAGCTTAATGGCAACCTATCGAGTTGGACATCAGTTTCTTTTGAGTACAGAAGAAAGAGGACCAAGGCTCACTAACTGGGACGCTATCGCCCGATTCCTGAGTCCATCGTCCTCGGTACAAGTCCGCCAGCCCACCACAAGCAAAGTAGTAAGAGTCGGACTTGTGAACACCTTCCAGAATAGGACCTGTCGATCTTTGGGTGGCATGCATTGTGGGTTTGGGGCTAGATGGGAAGAGAAGGTAGATGGGGGAGGTTTCGTTCATGTACTTAGTAACCTTGGACACGGGGCTTATGTACAACCTCCCTGACACGCCAGGTGCGCGTGGATTTTATTTATTTATTTACAGTAAGCTACCCGCTCCGGACCCAAGTTCTCGAATGTACCTCAAGGTGAAAGAGCATTCTTGAAGTCTGAATTAAAATAACACATAGAATCATGATCTGGACTGAAGCTTGAAGGGTGATTGCACAGTAACTTTGCTCTAGACCTCTGGCGGAAATATGACTTATGCCATTGGCCTGGGTGCTTCTCTGTCGTTTTCTAACCCATCTTGATCGATGGATCGATGACTTGAAACATGGGCCGCTTGCGGTCGGGCCTGCATGTGGAAAGGGATTGATGACGGTTCACAGGTCGGCAATATTTGTGCAGTCGAGTCTGTCATAACCCGCCGCACGTTTTTCCGTGTCCTGGCTATGGATTATGGGTGACAAGAGAGGACACTAAAGCACAGAAAAATTCCAGTAGAGCGCTACGGGTCACTTATGGCAGAGTACAGGTATTGACAGCCATGAAACATGACAGCGTTTACTGTAATGCAGTCGTAATAGAGCATATTTGCAACTTCGCTTTCAAGGAATTTTCAGCGAAAACTGAATTGAACTGAATTGTTTCGCACCCAAAATCTCGCTGAAAATGGCTTGCAACTATGGCCCAATATGCTCTGTGTGATGGATAATAATAGCTCATACCACCCTTCACCCGTCATCCTACATTTCGACAGTCATATTTTCATCAACATTCAACATCTAGTATCAATCCAGTGTTCAGTCCAGTCCGCTATGGACAGGGTTTCAGGAATAGTAGAGTGATCCGATCACTCCGATTACGAAGTCTCCTGGAGGGTGCGACAGCTGTCCCGATGCCAACCTTCTTGTAAGTATGTACCTAAGTATTCAACACACTACATCCACGGGCTTCAAATGACCGCGAGAATTGCGCGGAATGGAGTTCCGGTGCATTTTACAAATTCTAAAGCTGAATATTGGATAATGTTGGGATAACAAATGTGTCGGAAAGCGGGGATTGCCGAAAGGGGGAGGAATGGTAGTACCGAGTACATGGCACATGTTTTTCAGCCACAAGCGTCTAATGATGCATGCTTCGCTTCTACCACTCTGCTTTAACCAACTACCGTGATGCTGTCCAACTCACTCACTCGCGACATGGGTTTGAAAGTCGGTCCCGTTATGCTTGGGACCTTCATCAAGCATTATTTTGACCGGGTGAAGACCAGGGAATCGACAGACCCACATAAGCTGCTCAGGCAGGATGAGATCCTGTACGACGAGGCATTCAACATTATTAAGGTGGGTTACTCCTCATGTTTTGCGATCTCCGAGTGTTTCATAAGGGTTTCAGTCCTTCCTCCATGAGTCAACGTTGTGAGTGACCTCGTCTCGATTTACTGCGGGTTTTCTCATGCACCTGTTCAAGTCACACCGTCGAGGAACTTCAAGGTCAGGTATTCATGATTCAAGTTGGCACTCAGCCCAAGTCCTGATATCCCCTAACAGGGTTCTCAAACACCCAGACGCCTTCGTCACCCTGGACGCATCTCGTCCGGGTGCTTATACCTCTGTCTAGTTGCAATGAAGCAGCAATACATCTCGTGAAAGCTTTAGGTGGCGAGGACAAGGCAAGGGAGGTCGTAGGGGGAGTGAAGTGGTGGCAAGTCCGAGGCATTGAGGGGTGCGCAGAACTATTCCATTTTTTGACTTGTGCTCACTCCTTTTGATTTCGTCAGAATTGATGCTCAATGGATAACCGCTAAGAAGGATTGGCGTGAGGCAAAGAGACGTTATAAAATGCGCCGGGGCCAGATACCCACTTCCGTGTTGGACCCCCAGAACTCTGAACAACCAGGCGGGACTTCCACTAGCAACGACGATGGCACATATGAAAAGCATATGGATGAAATGCGGTGCATATTGTACATTCACGGCGGTGAGAGTACTAGGTTTGTTTCATGCCCCGTTTGAGGCTTATTTGTATCAGGCGGCTACTATTTTGGAAGCGTGGATCAAGAAAGGTAGGTATGCCCAGTTCTTGCTGAATATGTGTATTCACTTGTGCAGGTATAGCATACAACGTCACGCGCGTAAAATAAACGGTCGTGTGTTCGGTGAGGATCCCCAAACTCGAATGCTTATATCCTATTAAGCATGGGCCGTCTTTCAGCTATTAATTACCGCCTCGCGCCTCAATATCCTTTCCCTTGTGGGCTCCAAGATTGCCTCGCAGCCTGTAAGTTGGTTAGAGAATTCTTCATGGGACAGCACTAACTCGTTTCTGCAGACCTTTACCTTATTCGCCCACCATCTGGAGCAGATCATCGTCCAATTGACCCAGCACATATTATTATCGCAGGCGACTCTGCGGGTGGGGGCATGTCCCTTGCACTTCTCCAAGTGCTTCGCGATGCGGAGCTGCCAATGCCAGCGGGTGGCGTACTAATATCGCCTTGGTGTGATTTGACACATTCCTTCCCAAGCGTGCACACCAATACAGACACAGTCCGTGTATCCTGTTATTCGCAGCGTGATTCACTAATATGCACATCTATCACAGGATATTATCCCACCCACAGGCTTGTCACTCCACAAGCCAAGTATCCTATGGCCTCCTCCTCCACATGATGTATCTGTTCGCGTCCACGCATCACTACGACAGAAGCTACGTCATGTTTTCAGGATGGATGAGTCCTCGACTCCTGGAAAAGTCCCGGAGCCCGTTACCAAGCCGTCAGAGGGCCATTCAGTGCCAATCCCAGAAATGCCTATTGACGTCGGAGGAAATACACCAGTGCCTCCCGTGAACGCAGTTGATCCTCAAAAGGTCATTCTTGTTACAGAGGCAGGGGAAACACTTCAAATTGACCAACAAGTACACTTTTATACTCAAAACAGTTTGCTCGTGCACCCCCTCGTCAGCCCTGCTCTTGCCTATCTGGGTGGCTTGCCGCCTCTATTTTTCATTGCTAGCGACAAGGAAGTCCTACGAGATGAGATTATCTACACGTGAGTCCAAAGTCCGTAGCAACCACTCCAGAATTGATAGCCGCTCTGAAACTGAACGACAGAGCACATAGAGCTGCAGATCCTGAGAAGTACCCCATCAAGGATCAAACCAAGTGTCTTTACCCCCCGCTGCAACACATCGAAGAACGTCGTCTTCGGCCAACATCAGTGCACCTTCAGGTTTATGATGGTATGTATCCTATACGGCCGACTACGTATCATATTGAACCTTTTTATCAGGTACCTGCCATATTTTGCCGGTCCTATTTCTCTTCTCTACACCTGCTAAGTATTGCTACCGAGCGATGGCGTCTTTCATCAAATTCGTGACCGCTGGTCCCCCTGTTTCCGCGAGCGATTCATTGATATCAGGAGTGGGCAGATTTGCCTTATCACCTGAGGTCAAACGCGTAGCGTCGCCAGAACCTATGGATAATCCGGATCCGTCACTTCTCAACGAGAGGCAGCCATCATCAGCAAGTGCACCCGCTAGTGAGCCCAATTCTGCTGAGAATAGTCTTAGTGGTACGCCCTCAGTATCGAGAAGGCAGTCACTACGTCGTGCGCTATCGTATCAAGTTGCGAAGGCCAGCCGCGCTCTCCGACGGAAGTCTCATGATCCTATCCAGGAAGGGACGTCAGGGGATTCCGCAGAAAGAGATTCTGTGACTTCGAGCGATGTTGCCGGAGGAAGGTTCAGTTGGGGGAGGAAGTCATCGAATAAAGTCGCCATGCCGCAGGAACGGTATGCTGGAGATCCGTCGATATACGAAGACATTAAGGTCAGTATGGTTCTACTAGTGTCTTGCAATCCGGTAAAATCCTTACTTGTACATCAAACAGGATTGTACAGCATTCAGTATAATTCGGGAGCGCGTGTCCACACAAGGTGTCATTCGACCTCTGGAGCCTGAGTCCGAACTAGATGCGTTCGCGGTCCCAGAGGAAGTGATTGGGACAATATCCGAACTCGCAATCAAACGCTATATTGATGGCGACACGCATTTCCGTCAGAAGTTCGCTCACGTCTATAAAACTATCGAGAAAACCCGCAAAAAGCGCCTTGAACGCGCAGCAAACAAAGAGAGCAAACAACTTGAAGCGCTCCGAGCATTCAAGAGCAGCAATCGCAACGGTGGCAGTCCAAACGGAAACCAGCTCAAAGATCGCGAGAGGGTAATTAATTCTCCAGGATGGGGATATGCATGGGCTTTAGACGAGCTAGAAAGGCCGCCCCCGAGTAGTATTGTTGCAAGGAGGGATACAGAGGAAGCGCGCAAGTTGGCTCGAATCGCCGATCAGGCAATTATGGAGGACACGAGCGAGTTCAACGCGAATAGTTTATGGTCGGTCATGATGGACTTTCTGACTGTCACGCCGGATCGGGCGAATAATGGAAGCGAAGGCGGGAAATCGGGAATGAGGTCGCCTGACATCGAGAACGGGGGGGCCCCGGAGAAGAATGAAGTGGAAAAGGGAAGAAAGAAGGCTCGTAGGACGATTTCACAGCTTTTCTTGGGACACCGTTGAAAGGAGGAACTTCCCTCTCGCCAGCTACCTAGAATGCTACTCGTAGAGCACAGTAGGAAAGGCGCGGACCATAACCCACTGAACATAATTTTACGGGGACATGACTGGAGTATATATGCACAGGTTAGGGAATAATAAATAATTAGAGTCTGGGTTTGGGGGTTATCGTGATTCCTGCATCCTCCAGTACTATTTTCGCGAGCCTGCCAATAAGAGGAAAGCCTTGTGCATGTAGAAAGGCATGTTCGGAGCTGGCTTGGCGTCTGGCGTAGCGGGCAGCAATTCCTTGTGAGATGATGGAGAGCTACACCAATGAGTGGTGGATACTCGGGAGATGGGATAAAGAACGTACGCGGAAGAGCATCCAGCTCCGGACGAAGGCAATGTCCGGAATGGGATAAGGTTGCTTGAGGAGTCGACAATATTCGCGCTCAAGATCTTCTAAAGGAATGGGAACATCTTCTGTTGCGTTCTTGAAAGCTCGTAGGGTGAGGTTGACCCCCGAGGGAAGGTATTTATTGTCAATCGACCAGGGTTGTGTGAGATTGGCAAAATCGGCGAGCTAACGGGATATCAGACGGAGTGTCGACTTTTGGGAATAGTTTGGACTGACCGGACTGCCTAAAGTGCTCAGCTCCCAGTCAAGAATACCAATCACACGATTCTCTGTAGGGTGGAAGATGAGGTTATCCAGCTTATAATCCCCATGAACGATACGCAAGCCGAGTCTCTTCTCGTCGGGGAGGTTGTTGCGGTACCAGTTGACGAGTTCGTCGAAGTATGGAATGTTACCGACTTGTTCGCCAGTTTCAGCGTCGATTGCTGTAGCTTGGGCGGCGGAGATGCGAGTAAAGGATTTGATTTGACGAGGGAAATAGTCGGTGGAGGGACCAAAGGTAGAAAGCCCGACGGTGGCCGGGTCAACGGTTGCAAGGGCTGCGAGGGCACGGACTGCAGAAAGCCAGCTGGATAATGCTGTCAGTTAATTGCATGTCGTTATAAAGGTCTTGGCGCATACCATTCTCGTCGGTCCTGAGGGGAGACTTCTAGCATACGGGTATCGGTGAAGATACGACCCTCGAGAAATTCCATGATATAGAAGGGGGTGCCGACAACGGAGACATCTTCGCAGAGGGTGACAGGTTCGGGAACAGGAACCTTTTGTTCTGGCAGAGTGGAAGCGTTCTGATTGTGCTTGTGAAGGGCACTGAGGACTCTGAATTCACGCTCGACTTGGTGGGCGGTTTGGGATAGAAGTTGGCCAGCGGGTTTCTTCCGGAGAACCCAGCGGGTTTTACTGTCGGCCGACGTAAAATTAGGGCTCTAGAAAGTAGAGGATTTGAAGGTATTGCTTACTCGGCATCAGTTAGGAAATAGGTGGGGTTGGACTGGTGGGCCTAATTAGTAGTAGGGTGACGCACTACCACCGAGATGCATACCTGGCCGAACTGCGGAAAGACTGATCAGTCAGGCATCGTCTGCTAAAGGTCTTTTTCTCACTTTGAATTGCTTTACGTCGACGGGCGTTTTGATCATGGGCGTGTTCTTTGCGAGATATGCGTTCAAGTTGTCCACGTTGATGGAGGCGCGGATTTCGCCATATTCACCACCAATCTTCTTGGGTGCACTATCAGACATGAGGCAGAGGCTATGTGGTACAAAGAGAACGCGACGGACAGTAGGTGAAGATGAAACTGGGATTAAGTTGCACGGAAGCGTTAAATGGCACCGTCAATGGCGGTGGGTATATGGTTGTGAATTCGACCGGTCGGGTGTATTCTGACCGGTAAACCCCTTTCCCCTTGCCGGACACGCGACTCCGGCAGTTTAGCTCCTCAACATATCTCCCTTTCCGAAGCAACTCGGCCTGTACACGGACTCAAAGGTTGGATGTATTTCTCAAGCCAGAGCGTACTTTATTCTGGGCTTGACGTTGTGCTCGTGACATCAGTGGCGGGGAAGAACGGAGGCCAACGGATACCCCTGTGCTCCTTTTGTGGGAAACTGAGATGTCCCTGTTAGGACTTAGATGGAGAGAATCCTGGAGAGAATCTGAGGATGTGTGGCCACGATGCCGAGCGACTGAATAATGTTCGGCTCCGTACCCTCCCTTGTGTCAAGAAAAAAGCATAAAATTTACAGAAAAATGGTCCGTCAAGTTATGAACTGTTATGAACCTGTCCCTTTCACATAGTTAGTGCAGGGTCAGAGGGAGCACCACAACGAAAGCAGAAAATTTGTTCAGTTACACGTCACGTGGAAAGTTCTGGAGACTTCGGGGAATCCCGCAAAGAGAGAGACTTAAACGCGTATGTAATCCGTGCTTCAAAATTTCAAACTAGTCATCTTTTCTCTCTTCACCTTCACCACCATGTTCTCCGTTGCTCGTTCTCTCCGTTCTGCCGTCGCACGGTCTGGTCACTATGCAGTATGTTATGCCTGTTGACGCTATTGATACGCATTTCTCATATCCTTCTAGGGCCTCCCGCGCTCCATGATCGCGAGGAACCTCAACTCGAAAGTTAATGGTCCGTATAAATCTCTTGTATTCTTCAGAATATCCTCACATTCTTTTCCGTAGGCCCTGTGATTGGTATTGACTTGGGAACAACAAACTCTTGCGTTGCGATGATGGAGGGTCAGACTGCCCGCGTCATCGAGAATGCAGAGGGTGCACGGACAACACCCTCAGTGGTGGCTTTCACCAAACACGGCGAGCGTCTTGTTGGCTTGCCCGCTAAGCGTCAAGCTGTTGTCAACTCGCATAACACCGTGTTTGCCTTCAAGCGCTTGATTGGTCGGCAATTCAAGGACAAGGAAGTTCAGGATGATATGCGTCACTGGTAAGTTCATTTTTTGTGCACCTTCTCTATCTTGTTTTTTCTTATCATAATATAGGCCTTTCAAGATTGTCCCTACTGCTGACGGGCGACCTGCCGTCCAAGTCGACAACGGTGGGAAGACGCAAACATATGTGAGTTTCAAAAACTACGTCATCATAGCTGTGGCTAAGTCTATTTCCTTTTCAGTCAGCCGAGGAGCTGTCGTCAATGGTTCTTACGAAGATGCGCGCTACCGCTGAGCAGTATGCTAACAAGAAAATTAAGTGAGTACCATTTCTGTGTGACTGTAGCTTGTGTCCGTGCTAATAGCATTTCAAGCAACGCTGTCATTACTGTTCCCGCGTACTTCAATGATGCCCAGCGACAGGCGACTAAGGATGCTGGTCAAATTGCCGGGCTCGAAGTCCTCCGTGTCATCAACGAACCTACCGCCGCTGCCCTTGCTTATGGTTTGGACCGTGCTGACAACTCTGTGATCGCTGTCTATGACTTGGGTGGTGGTACGTTTGATATCTCCATTCTCGAGATGCAGAAGGGTGTCTTCGAGGTCAAGTCTACCAACGGTGACACACACCTTGGTGGTGAGGACTTTGATATTGTCCTCGTCGAACACATTTTAGAACACTTCAAGAAGGAGGAAGGCATTGATCTCAAGAACGACGCCATGGCTATCCAGCGTGTCCGTGAGGCCGCGGAGAAGGCCAAGATCGAACTTTCATCGACAACCCAGACCGAAATCAACTTGCCCTTCATCACCGCCAACGCCTCTGGACCCAAGCACATCAACATGAAGGTCCTTCGCTCGCAGTTTGAGGGTCTTGTTCAGCCTCTTGTGCAGAGGACCATCGAACCTTGCAAGAAGGCCTTGGCTGATGCTGGTGTCAAGGCTAGCGAGATCAACGAAGTTATCCTCGTCGGAGGTATGACCCGCATGCCCAAGGTGCAGGAGACCGTCAAGGGCATCTTCGGGCGCGATCCTAGCAAGGGTGTCAACCCTGATGAAGCAGTCGCAATTGGCGCCGCCATTCAAGGTGGTGTCCTTGCCGGCAATGTCACTGATATCCTCCTCCTCGATGTCACTCCCCTCTCCCTTGGTATTGAGACCCTTGGCGGTATCATGACCAAGCTCATCAACCGCAACACCACCATCCCTACTAAGAAGTCGCAAGTCTTTTCGACCGCCGCTGATGGCCAGACCGCCATCGAGGTCAAGATCTACCAGGGTGAGCGGGAGCTCGTTCGTGACAATAAACTCCTGGGCAACTTCAACCTCGTCGGAATTCCTCCTGCACCGAAGGGTGTTCCTCAAATTGAGATCACCTTTGACATTGATGCCGGTAGGTGACCTTCTATACTTTGGTCTGCGTCTGTGCTCAACAGTTTATCAGATGGTATCGTCCATGTTACTGCCAAGGACAAGGCCACCGGCAAGGATCAATCTATGACCATTGCGTCGTCCTCTGGCCTTAGCGACAAGGACATTGAGAAGATGGTCGCTGATGCTGAGCAGTATGCTGAGGCTGATAAGGCCCGCCGTGCCCTCATCGAAGAGGCTAATAAGGCCGACTCCGTCTGTGCTGATACTGAGAAAGGTCAATCATTTGCCGGTTGCCTCCAGCTATTACTTACTTTCGAATTGCAGCTATGAATGAGTTTAAGGATCAGCTCGACGCCACTGAGAAGGACAAGGTTACGAAGCTTGTTGCTGAACTTCGTGAGCTCGCCGCCAAAGGCCAAACTGGGGACGCCTCCGTCACTGCCGACGCTATTCGTGAGAAGATTAGCGAGACCCAGAACGCGTCCCTTGGTCTCTTCCAGAAGGTGTATGAGAAGCGTGCCGCTGAGCAGAGCTCCTCGTCATCGGAGTCTTCTGAACCTCCCAAGGAGGAAAAGAAGGATTAAATGCCTTCATTTCTTGGCTGCTTTTCACTTTCCTTCTGGGTGGTGCTTCTCACCTGGGTTTGTATTCGTCGCGCAGTAGCGTTGCGTCCGCTCGTTTGGTGTTCTGGTATTGTTAGACTTAAAAAGTACGACATCTGCACAAGTATATTATGGCACACTTTGCATATTACATTCATAGTTCACCCCCCTCAGTTCTCGTTACGCTTTAGTTATGTTTTCATGTAATGAATAATGAACATTTTCCTTGGGAATCCCCTGAGGCATCAACTCGCAAATATCTTAGGTTGATTGAAAAGGTTCTTAAAAGGCTGACTACGATTATTGCCTATCAAGAGCTTGGAATCGGGTGTAATACTGCTTCGTCCGTGCTTCCACCATCTCCTGAGTTGATTCGGGGAGGTCTTCGATGAAATGACCTGGGAAATGTCGGTTGTATGGAAAGGAACGTCAGAATTGTCTCTCACCTGGAGAACCTGCAAAGTGTGCAAGAGTAGGGATTACGGTGTTAGGAGGAATAACAGTATTGTCCGTAATTTTAACACAATCTTTGATAATGGTGAATTTTCCCTAAGGTTACCATCTGTTCAGCCAGGCTAATCAGTTCCAAGGATTCATGTAAGACTGACGATGATGCAGTTCTTGCCAATCTCTACATGATTGCCGATGGTGGCTGCCTCGATGACGGATCCTGCGCCAATGTGCACATGGTCACCAATCTTCATAGGATAATAGTTGAATGCACCACGGAAAGTTTTGTAAGGCGGCCTGCAACCAATGTCAACGCGACTTGGACGATTAAGTTGCGAACGTGCCTCATGATACACCCTTCGCCGATAAGGCAGTAGCGTCCGAGCTGAATAACGACGGTATGACCTGGGCCCGTTCTTCTGAGGTCTCCACGTATGATAGCACCGCTAGAGATGATGGTTTTGCCGCCAAGAACAATATTCTGTGGACCTGCGATGGTAGCTCGACGCGAGACTTTGTTACCCGTGTCCTGGATGGCGCAATCGTAAGACCAAAGCACGTTTTCGCGCGTACAGTAGATCTCACTGTCTCTATGTATTCAGAACGAGAGTAGTAAATCGGAGGTTCCATAGTGACGGACGGAAGAAGACATAAGGCGGACACCGGATTCCCAAAATAGGTGATCGGTCTCTCCGTGTTGTTTGCCGGGCTGGCGCGTAACCTGCGTTTGTACTGGCCCCCTTGTCATCTGTCATCATGCTCCTGCGCTCCCTCATTCAACGAAGGTTGTTCCCCCAGGCTACATCGCTCAATGCGCTCTCGTCGAGGAACTTGTCTCTCTCCAGGACACTAAATCTGAAGTCTGGGGCGGGACCTCCTACTCTGCCGCCAAGGCTACCTTGCCGGCATTTTTCCATTTCATTCGTGCGTCAAAACGCGGCTATAGGAGCGACATCCACTACCACCGCCTCGACCTCGACTTCAGACACCAAGGAAAATGAACCTAGTAACGAAGACGATGTCTATAATAAAGTCTATCTCGGACCCCTCGACTCTACCTTCCGAAGGCTTAAAGTCTTCTCTCTTGCATCTCTAACGCTATCCACCGCGCTTTCCCCATTTATATTCGTCATTGAGTCCAACTTGCCTTTAAGTGCACGTTGGGCTTTAGCGTCGATTGCGATTACCACCTCGGCTACCAGCACTACTCTAGTGGCATGGTGTGGGAAGCCATATGTCACCAAGCTGAGGTATATTCGTCCAGAAGAAAACGGAGGAGCGGAAGGGATGGAAATTACAACGATGTCGCTGACGATGAAGCCCAGGATAACTAGGGTATGTTGGAATAATCTTCTCCTTGCGGTTACTCTGAACACCCTGGGTGAAACCAGATCCATGATCCGAGCTTCCTAGTCGAGACTCGGCGTGCATTTGCGAAGTGGGAACTGGCACAGAAAGTGGTCCTGCCGAAAGAGGATGAGGGTGAAAGACGGATCACGCCTGGCGAGGAAGAGACAATCGCCGAAACGAGGGATAAAGATGGTAATCCCCTCGGACGGTGGGTTGTGACTTGGGGAGAAAATGGCGAGGGAACATGTCGAGAGATCGGGAATGTCGTACGGTGAGTGCTCGGTCTTCTCGACTAACCGATGTTTCAACTCTAATCGCTTCGCAGGCACTTTAATGTACATGAAGAACTTTTACCTTGATATACTATATTTATAGACCTTTCTTCCTGAATATTTGCGGTCGGCTCGTGGCTAATTGCTATTTCAATCCCCCTGGATGCCGCAGCAGGTGGGACAAACCCCCTTTTCGTGAAAACTATCCATGATCACCGGAAGTCTCGACAGCCTGTTCTCAGCATCGGTACATGGGCCCGCCCTTTTGCGGGCTCGTGAAACTTGCATAAATTTCATCATACCTTTTTGGAACACTAAACCGCCCCCGAAAGGTCCGATATGGCAATCTCGAAACTGACATGGGACCGACGCGCTAGAATATGGCCCTTCACTAACATCCTATCCCCAATGACATGCAGATCTTGGAAGTACTTCCTAGGCTGCTTATGCGATAATTCACTATGAGCTGTGTTGCTGAATCCCATGTGTATGACGCAAGGAACTCCTGCTCTTCAACATGGCCATAGAGCCACTGGCGGAAAATATCCGTAAGCCTGCCCTCCGATTCTATCTCCGAATTCAAGAGATACTCGATAAATGGTGTGCCGCATCTGGGGATAAATTCAACAAAGAGAATAGTCCAACATTGGTGCAACTTGCATTGGGTGGCTATTAACTATGGCCCAAACATAGAATGGATTGAGCTCACCTGTGACACCAGCCTGACTGGAGGTGGTGGGGTGTTGTTGCAGGGAGATGATCTTGCAAAAGTGAACATTATTGTATTCTGGTCTGGGAAGTTCTCAGCTGCTCAGCAGAACCTGTTCACAAGCTGGAACTGTTGCCAATCAATAGAGTCCCTGAGATTTCACCACTTACTGCAAGGGGCACAGTTATACATTTTTACAGACTACAAGGCCCTAGAATGGCTGTTGTTACAAGGTTCCTCTTTGCCTAAGCTGGAGGCTATCCCTGTAGTAAGGTGAGTAGATTATTCTTGTGCCATATGGGTCAGAAGGGTCTACTCTGCTGACTCAGATTTCAGCAATTTAACCTCAAGTGGCACTTTATGTTGTCTCTAGGCAGCAAACTCCAGTAGGATTGCTACACCATGGGTCAATGCTTCAGGGATGCATGATGAGGGAGACTTGACTAAAGCAAGGGCAAGGAATGGTAGACAGGTAACACATGTTAGAACACCATTAAGATTAGACTTGCTAATCTACACAGTCCAAGCACTATATGCACAGAGGCCTGGGTGACTATTTAGGCAACAAATCAAAACCCTATAGAAATTGTCCACACTAGCATAGGTAAGACAGAGAGAGTATAGACAAGCATTGGCTAGAAGTACACTAGAAATCCACTAGAAGACAAACATAAAGGACTAGAGAAAGTACAATAGAAACAGCATAAAACTGTGTAGGATAAATATAATATAAGTCCAAGAATAGAACATAGCAAAGTTCCATTCACAAATCATCACCATATGGGAAGTATACACCATAATAGCAACATGCATCATCAACTTTATCACAAAGCTCCCAGTCCAACATGTTCCGGAGTTCCATTGTTTCATTCCATAGATTACTCATCATTCTCATCACCAACTCACCATTCAGTAAACTCTTCTGATTCTTCCTTGGTCATCTCAGTATCCCTGGTGTACTCAGTGTCCATAATATTTGTAACAGCTGTCAACACAGAGGACTCCTCTAGACAGGCCCAGTGGTTAGAGAAGATATTCAAATCCAACTTTGATATCATGTACTTAAGGTAGGTCTCAGCCAGAACCAGCACTATCACATGATCTGAGCATGACAGTCAGGTGATTTTGGCAGGAGTCAATGGCAAAAAAGTTAATAGAGATTGCATACCCATATTTTAAGAAAAATGAAAACCACAGATCTGTAGAGATTTTGATTCTGCAGTTTTTTATTTTGAAAATACATCCTGTAGACAGAGTTATTAGACAAGGATTCTCAAGTCTCTTAATAAGGCAAGACCCTGATTCAAAAACGTCATTACTTTGCAACATACAGAACCTCTCACAAATATTCAAGTCCTGCAAAACTCATAATGAAATGGAAACAGTACAATGTCAAAAACCTCAGAGACTATGTTATATCAAAGAAACAAAAAACAGGACCCAAAGTCTTGGGGTTTTCATGTACTTTTTCTGCTGACAGTTCTATTGTGAGTTGAACTTCATTGAGGAGTGTTGGGGCTCTGCAAAACATTGCTACCAAATATTTCCACCCTCATCAAGGGAGGATGTGCTTGAGAAAAAAGTAGTAAGTGCCTTACTGATTGCCATTGATCCTGTGCTCATTCTACTCAGGTTCTCAACACAGTCACTCTGTTTCACAAATGCTTATTGGCTTGGTCTCAATGGGAGGCAGGCTGTGTGGGTGGCCAAAAAATACTGTGGCCATAGAATTATCCCTCTGTCAATCCTTACAAAGTTTGATGAAAAGCTCAAGGCTCTCATGTAGGTCTTGCAGCTGCTTGACACAGGATAGGCATAGTAGATATCTTTAGAATGGACTATCATACAGGACAATAATGACTAAGTTGGTCACACTGTGACCTATCACATGTGATGGCACTGGTTCTGGCCAAGACCTACCTTACTAGGAGAGAGTAATGTCATTGCAGATGCACTGTCCTGAATGTAAAGCAACAAGCCAGCTGGGACAAGATGGACTGCTAGCAAATATGTCTTGGCCAAGGAGGAGAATGCTCCTTCACAGGTTCTCCTAAGCTGGTGACCTGTCCCTTGTACACCAGGGAAGCACTAGCTGTTTTGGCCATCACACACAGTAAGGACAAGGCCCATGGGGCACCACTAAATGTTAGACAAGTGGTTCTGAAGCTCAGAGAGCTAACATAACCACTGAAGGGTAGGTCTAGTGGTAACAACATACCAGAAATACCTACCTCACAGACAGCAATTAGGGACCTAGAACCTGAGTCAACTGACAAAAGGCCAGAACTGGAAGAAAAGAAATCTGAAGCAGTAGAATTGCTGTCTGAGGACCCAACCTCTCTACTAGACTTGATTGTGCTAGGGGACCCCAGTGTGGATATCCACAGGAGCATTGCAAATCAGTATAAGGAGGATAACTTCTTCTCAAAGACCCATCTGGCTTCTGAGACTTTGAAGTCAATAGTGGCCTTATAATGCTCAGGACCAATGAGAGGCATATCCTATGTATACCAGACATCAAAATCAGTGAATGACAAGTATGTGAGGTGAGTGTCTCACATGTCCACTCCATCCTGGCTTACCTGGGCCTCTTGAAGACAGTAACATACCTTTGAGACACAGTATGGTGGAAAGGGATGGCCTCTCATGTTGTAGCCTTCTGTGACTCATGTGTAACCTATAAAACATCAAAATCCAACAACCAGGCTCCACATAGCTGATTGGAAACTCTTGAGGTCCCTTCTTGGCCCTGGGAAACAATCAGCATTGATGTTGTCAGCCTCCTGCCTGAGTCAGAAAACCTAAATGGGAGGTTCAATATGCTGATGGTCATTATTGACCACCTAACATCAATGGCCCATCTTATCCCAACTAAGCAGAGCTACCAGGCCAAGGACATTGCTGAAGTTATCTTCAACTGGGTGCACAAGTACCACAGTATGCCATCCCACATAATAAGCAGCTGTGACACTTTGTTGAGTGTGTTCTGGCAAACACTGAATGAACTTGCTGGAATTGAGCTCTGCATATCTTTGGTCTACCATCTACAGAGCAACAGCATTGTAGAACATGCCAATTGCACTACTACTCAGATGCTAAGACAGTGTGTTGCCCCTCACCAGCATGGCTGGGTAGCCAAGCTGCCTGCTATTGAGTTTGCAATAAGACTATGCTCAGTTAGACATGACTGACTACTTACCTTTTATACTGAACTATGGCCAGATACCCTAGTCCATGATCTTCAAGACCAATGCTAAGTACCTAGGAGTATGAGTATTCACTAAGAAGATGAAAGACACAGTTATGTCAGCCAATGACACTATCATAGAGGCTCAGGTGAAACAGATTCACCTCACAAATCAAAAGTGACAAGAAGCCCCTTTCTCTAAAAGGGACCTAGTCTATCTGTCCACAAAAAACCTAGTATCCCCAAGGGGTGCACCAGGAAACTAGGCCTCTACTAGGTCTTTAAAGAATACAGAAACAACTTGTTCCTATTAGACATTTCTCCTGAACTCCAACAATGAGGTGTCCATTCAGCCTTTCATGCTAACCTCCTTAGTGTTATAGTGAGGCTTCCTCAGTCCGTAAGGAAACCCGATACATATCTGCAGAT